>CAVLJG010000006.1:99368109-99569914 GCA_963669975.1 Acanthoscelides obtectus | reverse complement strand
TAAAAATTATCTAAGACGACGTACCATCATTAAAGGCTTAGACGATTTATGGCAGACGGACTTGGCTGAAATGCGACCTTATGCTCATCAAAATAAAAATTTCAAATTAATTCTCGTCGTAATCGATTCTTTTTCCAAGTTTATGTGGACTAGACCGTTAAAGACAAAGACGGGTGAGGAGATAACTCGTGCGTTTCGGATATCCTCGCACATACGGAACGTACGCCGAAAAATCTACAATCTGATCAAGGTAAAGAATTTTACAATAGTAAATTTCAAACTTTAATGAAGAAGCATGATATTAATCATTATAGTACATATAGCATCAAGAAAGCGGCCATTGCTGAAAGAGCCATAAGGACGTTGAAAAATAAACTTTACAAATACTTTAGCTTAATGGGATCGTATAAATGGATTGATATATTACAAAGCATTACCAATGAATACAATGGAACACGTCATCAAACCATCGGATGTAAACCATCACAAATTAATAAATCCAACGAAAAATGTATCTTAAATCGAAAATATACTCATTTAAAAATCGCGGGCCCGCGTAAGTTTAAAGTTGGTGACATTGTACGCATCAGCAAAACCAAAATGCTATTCGACAAGGGATACGTTCCAAGCTGGACAACGGAATTATTTAAAGTTACTAAAATTAATATTACCAACCCTGCAACGTACATGCTCGAAGATATGCAAGGTGCACCGATCAAAGGAGCCTTTTATGACGAAGAATTACAGAAAACAGCCAATCCAGATGTTTATTTAGTTGAAAAAGTTTTACGTCGTAAAGGTAAAAAAATGTACGTCAAATGGCTTGGCCTTGATGCAAAACATAATAGTTGGATTGACAATGATGCGATCGTCTAGGTGTATGGGGTGGGGGGGTTTCTGCTAAAAGTGAGTTCTCAGTCGGTTGCAGTCAGTCAGTCAGTCAGTCAGGCAGCTAGTAAAAAAAAAAAATGGATACCAGTGCTAGTGGTTCAAGTTGCAGCGAGTTTGACCTCACCACCAGCAGCTCACACGAATCATCTGTAAACTACGACCGTGAGCTGGATGCTATTCTGGAAAGGTACGAAGAAGCGGCCAAGAACGAGGACCATTATCTGCTGTACACGCAGTTTCCAAATGGATCATACCAAATTGGATGCGGTCTAAGCCCAGCGAGATCATTTACTCCTGCTGTAATTGTGTGGAACTCATCACGGTTGAAACTATCTTTCAGTTCCTATGAGTGGGAACAATTAATCACCCAGCTCAATGTGGTAACGGTGAAGGAGACGGAGGAGCAGGAGGAGGAGAAGAACCTTCCTGACAAGTATGATCCTGTCGAAATCGAGTGCGGTGACTATTGCAGAATTCGACGACTAATCTATGATAGTACGAAAATTCTCGAAATAACCAAGCACAACATTAGTTTCTACCTCTCAGAAATGGACGTGAACGCTCTTTTAGAAGCAAATAATGAACTTTTAGTACCGTATATGTCTATGCTAGAAACTGTTGAATTTCCAAGCTATTATTATAATGCGCTTAAGATTGTTCGAGCTAGTTTTAATGATCAAAATTATACGTTTTCAGATGCTATTCAAAAATTGTATACATTTAAGCTCGTAGGCTGTACTTTACAACATATAGCGTTAGGACAACATATATTTTTCTATAGACATAGGATCGCTAATGATCTTGAACGATTTTAATAAAGTTTTTGTAAAAATGCATATCTGTCGTTTCATTATGATATACGTCACGTAACGTGACACGTGACGTGACGTGACACGTGACGTACGTGACGTGACACGTGACGCACGTGACGTGACACGTGACGCACGTGACGTGATACGTGACGCACGTGACGTGATACGTGACGCACGTGACGTGATACGTGACGCACGTGACGTGATACGTGACGCACGTGACGTGCACACTTTGTTCAAAAATACCAAAAAGATGTCTTGATAGCCCGAAGAACCGCGCCACAACATCAGAAGTAATGTTAGTATTATGTGTGTGCGTGTTTTTTTTTTTTGTTTTTGAACACGCTAAGTTTTGAACTCCAACCACGCACTAACATTGCTTCTGATGTTGCACACCTCTGACGACTCAAGCTATCAGGACATCTTGTTGTTGTTGTTGTTGTGAACTCTTCTTACTAGAAAAATCTAACGAAATCAATAAAACATCTTTTTATAAATATTCATTTATTAAATCTAATTACATACATGTTTGAAAAAATATATATATATATAAATGTTAGTACTACATACATGTTTGAAAAAAATATATATATAAATGTTAGTACAATAGATAGAGAGAAACTGGAGGACGGATGAACGCTTTTTATATATTTTTTTGTAATTTGTTTGCTGTGATGTTTTTTTTTTAAAACTCAATATCGCTGTCTACATCAGATTCATCAAATCGGATTCGGATGTTATTTCTAGACCTATCATGTAAGGCATCTCTGCAAGATTCCTGGTCTTTTAGTTCAAACACTACGCTTTTAAAGCAGCTGTGACACCAATTATACTTTTTTTGGTATACGTTCAAAATAATGTCATGTGCATCGTGAACCTCGTGAGAATGGTCATAGCAGGCAAATAAACGTTTATTTAAAGTTTTATGTATTTCTTTAAATTTAGATAAACAATTTTTACATACGTGTAGGTAATATTGGTCCAGCCAATATCCACTTGTCCATAGACAGTAACTAGAATAATCTTCAAAAACATAACCCCAATCTGATTTTCCTAATATAGTGTGAATTAAATTTGGATCTATTTCTTTGTGACATCTAATAAAGTTAATTCCTGTATATGAAGAATCAAGATCATTTTTGGCTTCTTTAATCATAGCGTGCCATTTATATAAAGGAAATTGTTTCACAATTTCCGTAGTTAATTTCCATGGTAGTGGAGACTGCTCCATGAATTCTACTGCTGATGATGTTATTGATTCGCAAATTTTTCTAACAGCTTACTCTGATAATGTTGGGGCATTCATCTATAACAAAAAAAAAAAACGCTATTATAAGATACTGTAATGCCCCCACGGAAGTGTGTCAAAACTGTTCGGAATTAAATAACGTTTGTCGTCATACGGACTTAAACTAATTTTTGACTGTTCAACAGAATATACGTTGTGTGCATACGACCTGATACAGCGTTGTGTAGCTGTTTTTTCCTTAAATTCTTTCAAACATTCAACATAATCCTCAAATGCAATTTTATTTTTAACAACATTGTACTTAACCCCTTTAGATTTTTTAACCACCTTCCCACCCTGCACCTTGTAACTATACATTTTGCTTCGAAGTCCAACAAAATGTGTCATAATTTTACCGTTATTTTCATCTTTCATTAGACCCGGCACCTTTTTGTTCTTACGCAGTATTTTATATATGTTATTTTCAGGATAATCCGAAGTATCAAATTTACTGGAATCAGCTTTAATGATCTCCTCATATGCATCCTCACATTGCAATTCGTAGATAAAACTGTCTGTGTCCATGTACATGAGCTTACACCTTTCTGCACCCATTTTTGGTAGCATATAGGTGTAATGAAAATCGTACATGACTAGTTTCGATAGGTCTAGAATTGCCTGCCCTACATACAGAGGTTTGTTAAACGTTATTTCAGCCTTGTTCAATTCGATAACCACCAGATTTTCCTCTAAAATTGTGCGACTGTGGAACCGAAAACTCGAAATCAAGTTTGCTGCCCCATAGCGACCACCCCAAGATTTAACGATTTTACATACGCGGTGCTTACGTATATTTTCCATGGTCTTACCGAATACTGCATTATTCATTAATTTAAAAAGATTTTTTTCGAAATCATTCCGGGCTGCAGCTCTACATCGAGTATTCAACTCGATGTAGGGTTTCAGCCAGGCTGCTTGTTTAAATTGTAAAATTTTATGGATTTTCGTTAACTTTAACCCATTAGCTAGCATTTGTTTTAAATTTTTATAGTGAACCGTGTACTCTTTTTTATCCGTAAGTGTTGCCATTAATTTCGGCAATTTTACCCCGCCGTCGCTGGGTGGTACGCTACGTTCTGCCGCAAACGGAAAATCTTTGTGTTTATCGTGCAGTTCTTGTGGGTACGATAGATCGACTTGTAGCACGTACCCTACGTCAGAGTCGTCGGGTATTGACATCACATCAAACGATGTTACATCATCTACCCATTTGAACCCTCCGTAGGGTAAGGGTTGCTGCATAGCCTTCCCATATAAGCTATTCACATCCAGGTACATAAGGTACTTGGACGGCTTTTCAGGATCATATTCGGGCATATATTTATTGTTGGCCTCCGAAAATCGGTTGCTACACACCGAAATTCCACCTCTTATAGCATTTTCGTAAAACATCACCATATCTAGATCCTTTAGTAGTTCTAACTTACACCCAGTGTATTTGAGCATACAGTCCCACGTATATCCGGGCATTGTATAGTACCACGCAGGATCCAGACCATAGGTGGAGAAACATTTTTTACGCAATTGCTCAAAAACGTCGGCAAGAAGCAGAATATCTGTTTTTAAATATATATCAGAATACTCTCCTAATGTTTTAATGTTAAACTGTTGCCAAACAGATTGCGCATGAGCATACTTCTCGTCACTTACACTTTCATCGTTTAATTTATTGTAAAATTTTTCAATTGGGGGCAAAGTCGTTTCATTTAATTTTTTCAACGAATCAATGTAATCGTAACAGAAAACTCCTTTCTGTGTTAATAATTTGAATTTATCTTCATCTAAATTTTGAAATTCCCTTTGTAAAATTTTCTTTCTGATACTGCTAAAATTGAAGCTAATTCATCAAGAGACGCCCCCATAAATCGAAAAGAGTCTATAAACCGCAATTTAATGTTATTTTCATCTGAGTGCAGCGTAAAGGAGATGTATTTATCTTTGTTGATGGGAAGTAGACTTAAGCGACCTTTTTTACATAAATTCGAAATCATAAAGTGACTATCGTACCCACTTAAATTATGGAATATAACCGGCACAACAAACAATTTTCTAAAGTTCAGATTGCATGCTTGGTGTGCGTAACCTCTGAACTCTCCACTGAAATGGTTGTGATCTCTAACGATTATGTCTTTTTTTGTTTTTGAAAATCTCTTACCGCAAATATGACATGATGTTGCCTTACATGTGTCTAATTTTTCAATCATAGGTACGCTTGTTTTTATTTTTGAGTTTACAAATTGCGCAACACCAGCCATACGATTTGCAAACCAATCCATACAATCTGCACCTCGAAAGCTCTCGAAATAAGAAAGGCTATCATCATAGCTGCATTTTACATAGAAACCAGCACTATACGGAACGTGTTTTTGATATTTTATGGTTTTAGTTAAATTTACGACGCTACTTTCTTTATGATTTTCTAATTGACATTCAAAATCTGCATAAACAACAAAAGGAGTATTTTGTTGGTATGTAAAGTTTTTAAATTCAACGCAGCTCTCTTTAGGAAGGTTAATTTTATATTTATTAAATTTAGAACACAGTTTTTCATGTTCAACTAATTTATTTTGCTGATGGAAATAGTTCAGACATCTATCGCAAATAAATTTTTTCTCACGATGTTTATTTAACTGGCTACTAATAAGACGCGAAAGATTTTTAATCCAACAATAGTGATATTTAATTTCATCGATTGAATCATTATCTTCATTTGCTGGCGCTGGTGGAGGAGCATCATAATCATTTAAACGCGGATAATATTTATTTTGAGCTAAAAGTAAATTAACATGCGTATCCCGTTTATTTTCCGTTAATCTTGCTGGTACTACTATGTAAAATGATTTTTTTTCTGTTTCGATCAATTCTAAAGCGTAAACATTGACTGAAATGTTATTCATCTTTTCAAATTTTGAAATTTTTGTTAGCAGCATAGGACTATCTAAATTTTCTGTTTGTAAAACGTCAGTAAAGTGTGGATATGAGGAGGTTAGTTCTGCATGTCTTTTTTTGCTAGGAGTCCGAAGAGCGCTTACAATGGCCCAGTAAAAGCAATTTTGATCTATATTTTTAATGTTTATACAAGCATTTTTCCTTATAATCGGTTCTGGTAGTCTAATATAAGATGAACCGTTTCCCAATTGATATTTACTGATATTAACAACTAAGGAAATAATTTTATTTAACGCAAATCCCGAATCTTTTTCAGCAAATTCCGATAATTCGTTTAAAAGTTTATCTTTCACATATATCTTAAACCACTCGTCTATTTGAGTTGATGTATCAATAATATGATTTTTAGTATTAATATATTTAATTCCCAAAATTTCATTATCCCCCGATTTCCTAATAAACTCCCCGCAAAATGTTGTATTTACTTTGAGCGCACAATGGGTGTTCAAAATATTCCTAATTTTCCTTTTAAAAACAACTACACAATCTGCTAAAAATTGATTCAAGTCCTTATGACGCAAATTAGCTATGGAACCGGTTTTTATTCTACTTTGAAAGCTCGATTCTACATTTTCCCATCTAACCCTCTGACCCAATGTTAAGTGAAGTCCTGCCCCAATATGTCTAGTTAAAATCAACTTTCTAAAATGTTTAAAATGCCCCAAATTTGTTTCTACTTTTCTACAGGTCCCTACAGATAATTTATTTTGCCTTCTACTACGAATTACCCGTTTACATAATCTAATTTGTTTTTCTATTCGTTTCAGCCACACTTCCGCGTCTCTGATTGTAAAATTATCAAATAAAATTTTCCGTAGACTAACAATTGATAGTAGAACACCGTCTGTTTGTTTGATGATCTTTTTAACCTTATTTGAAGACATTTGAAAAGACGACATTTTTTTTTTCAAGCAAACACATTACTCAAAAATATATAAAAATGCTCACCCTGTCCTCCTCCTCCTGTTCTCTGCTTTGTTAATTTTCCACTATTTTGAATGATGCTAGCGGTCGGCTTTTCCCTACGTCCACTTCCCCTTGGAAGATGATCGAGTATTTTCCGTGAAAAAGTTCGTCGATGACCGGCTGGTACGTTTCCGTCACCCGCTGTGGTAGAAATAGCACTTCCGGTCCTAAATCTAGTAGCACGGCTTCCCCAAATTTCGACTTGACCACTTTAGCTGCTTGGATTGCAAATGGTGTCCCGACTGGTAGGTCCTTTAATTTTCTGATAGGTTTGCGGTCTACAATCGAAGACGCAGCATTAATTTTTGATAAATCCATCTATAAAAAAAATTGAGTCGTCTAACTATTTTGAAGCATAACACGAAAAAACAGTTGCACTTAGAGACATAAAAAAGAAAAATATTAAATAAAATAGCACTTACTTTTTTTAAAATTTTCGCTATCTCGTCTCTCTCGAAGCACTATTGTACTGCGGCCGTTGTTCCAGCTTGCAGCGTTGTGCGTTAAGTGTGAAACAATGATGACTATTGCATGCGCTCGCTAAATATAAATACGTGGTTGAGATAACACACGCGTGCATGAGATAATTGTATCGTAAATATGCATATTATATGCATCATATTCTCAGTACCATTTTTATCGAGAAAACAACATTCATTGCGGTTGCAGTATTTTTTATATAATTTCTTAGTAATACATGAATGTATCGTTTGTCCGGCGGAAATTCCAATTACAAGTTGCACATGAGAGTAGAAATTTAGAAATATAGTAAATTCGTGTATGATTATTGTATATTTGCTGCCTAATTTTTTTTCAGTCAAGATTTTGATTGGGGGGTAAACGAATTTATATTTGCTATCTGAGATTTTTGACATCATTCTCTATCAGGTGTTGGTTCATGAAATTGGACATGCTCTCGGCATAGCACATAGTGCTTCTCCGAATGCTATTATGTTTGCCTTCTATCAGCATGAGATTCGTGGTCTAGATGTTGATGATATAAATGCAGTACAATATCTATATGGAAGAAAAAACAAATATGATTCAATCCCAACGTCTACCACCGCATCAGCAATACCAAAAACAACAACAACTATAAGATCTACAACTCGTAAGCAGCCGATCCTCAAAAATTTGTGTGATATTATTCCAGATTTTATGTTTTTAGCTATTGCTCCAGAGTTTTCAAATTACCGATTATATATTGCACATGATATGTTTATATGGAAACTAGACTTAAACGAAATGATTATCCCATCTCAGCCTGAACTTCTTGTCGATTATGTTCCTACAGAATTACGTCAATACACTTTACAACATATTTTCCCATCAACAAACGGTGACTTGATTACCATTGTGTCTCCAAACAACTATTTCTCAGCATCATTCCCTACCATTAAATTTCTTGATAATTTTTCAATTGATATACCCGATAGGGCTCGAATCAATGCTATTTTTCAATCAAACGCAGGACGGTCCTATACCTTTTATAAT
The DNA here is from genome assembly GCA_963669975.1 of Acanthoscelides obtectus. Lineage (NCBI taxonomy): Eukaryota > Metazoa > Arthropoda > Insecta > Coleoptera > Chrysomelidae > Acanthoscelides > Acanthoscelides obtectus. The sequence goes on along the minus strand of CAVLJG010000006.1, from coordinate 99,561,514 downwards.
AATATGTCATATATAGAATTTTCTAACGATTTTACTGATGTGTTGAACAGAGGACGGATAAGAGACATATTTCCTGGGTTACCTGAAGTTTAGGGAAAAAATTAAAAAACAACCAGAACTGAACCGTGAAATACATAATTTGATTCTTGTCTGTCATGAACCAAATCAGTTGTCGAACAATGATTTGAGTCGATTAGTATCAACATCTAAAGTACTCCCTGATATGTAGTTTTATTGAAAATACCTCTGGTTTGCGAAATAATATTGTCGGAATTTCTTGTTGCAAGTTGTTCAAGCGCGGGTATTCAAAACATGGCACACACACACACACACCAATCAACCTTATTGTTATATATACTATATGTTTCAATAAAATATCCATTATACTATTTTCATTTTGAACGGTATCATCCTGTATAATAATAACAGTACATCGTATACAGGTTATGAGACATTCTGACCGACCGACCGACCGACCAGAGGAGCCCACCACGCTATTTAGGTCACGCCTTGCTATATACGATTTAACGATATACCGTCGGTCCATCGATCCGCTATTTTTCGATGCACCCCTGTATACACGTTGCCCCCCGTAATCCACGCCAACACCAGACAGGTGCGACATCGGCGCCATCTATGCGCGAGATGCCCAACCCATCAATGGCAGCTGTCCAATGACGCATAGATTCCGTTAGGTTTGTACAGCGCCAAACAAATCGGCGCCATCTATGCGCGAGATGCCCAACCCATCAATGACAGGTGTCCAATGACGTATGACAGATGACGTTTTAACGCCATCTATGCGTGAGATGCCCAATGACGCATGACAGGTGTCCAATGACACACAGATTCCGTTTGGTTTGACAGCGCCATCTAGCGGCGGAATCCCCAACTCATGAATACAGATTCCGTCCAACAACCTGTCAATGGCGCGCGACGCCAGCGCCTCTGGTGGCGGATTTTGGAAGTTTTGAGACCGAATCCCCATAAGACATCTACTGTATTTGTATTTATGTCTATTGACTATACTTATCAATTCACCCTTGACGATTGTTTCATCAAAATCGATCTGTTTTGAGGCCAGCCATTGTTGTATGTTTGCTTTTTTAGTTGCCATTGTGGGAATTTTTTCTATTTTTCCAGAATGGTACGGGGCATTATCCAGTACAATAACAGCGTTATTCTCCAGCTTTAGTAATATTTTGGAGAACCAATTTTCAAAGGAATTGCCGTCCATCTCCTCATGATAGTCCCCTGTCTTATTTGATTCAAAGGCCCACAGTGCTTCGGGAACAAAGCCGTCTTCACTACCTACGTGACAAATGATCAGCCGTTTGCCTTTTCCTGGAAATAAATTATTCCTTACACTATGGATTGATTAAATTTGAAGGAATGAGGCAATTGAGTTCATTTAGCTGAATTTAAGAGTCACGGAATGCTGATCAAAAACTGAAAAACGTAGAAAATTGAAGTTTGCAACTTCTCAAAACCCATTCAAAGCAAATTGACTGCACCCAAAAATGATAATAAATTTCAAAATAACGCTTAAAAGAGGGTCGAAGTTTTTTTCCTAATGACTACACTGCGAATGCACCATTTTTGGAGAATATCACACATTATCTGCTATCACAGCATATTATTTGCCCGAATTTATCAAAATTAAATTGCCGGATAGATGATAGATGCTTACCTGCAGGATTTTTCAATCCAGCCGAAAGACCGTCTAGAAAAGCTTGCCTTGATGATGTTACTGATTTGTCGACCCAAACTTTCGCTTGAGTATGTCCAGCATTCACCCACGTTTCGTCCAAATAGTAAATTTTTCTTTTTTCATCGCGAAACTCCCGAATCTTCCTAAGGTATTCCCTTCTCCACACAACAATTTCTTCTTTCTCTATTAACATACTGTTTCTTCCCCGTTTCAAGAATCGAAAATTAAGTTCCTTCAAAAGTTTTCGGAATGTGGTTCTTTTAAATGATGGAAGATCCTCATCAGCATTAACTAATCTTAATAAAGGGTGTCTCATAAATATTTTCTTATTTTATGCCATAAATAAAAATACTTAGAATATTTTTACAAAGATAAATTTATTACCAAACGAAAGCCTAAACATTAATTTTATTTATGGAAAAGAGTATCGGATAAATGAGCACCGTTCATGTTTTCACACTCTCTTAATCTCGAACTGAAGTTTTCGATCACTCTCCGAAGCATTGCTCGAGGAATGGCGTTTATTTCATCTGTTATTTTTTGCTTTAACTCTCTCAAATCTTGTGGCGGTGGGGTGTATACCTTACTCTTCAGGTATCCCCATAAGAAAAAATCTGCTGGTGTCAAATCGGGACTTCTCGGTGGCCAGTTAATGTCTCCTCTGGGAATAACTGATGAAGAGCATCCAAGGATTCATTCGTGACATGAGAAGTCGCTCCATCTTGCTGGAAAAACGTGTTTCTATTGTAGCCACCATGGTTCTGTATAGCTGGAGTTAAAAAAGTCCTAATCATGTGGCAGTAGCGCTCAGATGTTACAGTTTGAGCTTGGCCACGATTGTCTTCAAAAAAATACGGGCCAATGATTCCTTGCCCTGACATAGCAGCCCAGACGATAACTTTAGGCGAGTGTAATGGCGTCTCATGAAGATTTTGCGGGTTCTGCTCGGCCCAATATCGGCAGTTTTGTTTATTAACATGCCCGTTAATGTGAAAATTCGATTCATCAGAAAACCATATGTTGTTGTAACCGTTAAAATGCTCTCTCATTGTTCTACAGAACTCTAATCGATTAGCGGGATCTTGTGGTTTTAATTGTTGTGTAACAACAATCTTGTATGGGTGAACATGCAAATCCTTGCGAATAATGCGATGAACAGTTGACTTATGCAAAGTTAGAGACGCTCCACGCAGTCTTAATGATTGCCGGGGATCCTCGTTAACGGACTGGCGCACACGTTCAATATTTTCGTTCGATCTTGCTGACCTTGGCCGTCCAGGCGGTTTACTAATACACGTGTTTCCAGTGCTCTCGAACTTTCTTACCCAATATTTAATTAAATTTGCGCTTGGGACATCTCTCATTCTTGCTATGTTATAATGATTTCTGTACAAACGACGTACAAGCACATAAGAATCCTTGTTTTTATAGAACTCGCGAACACAAAAAGCACGTTGCGGCCCTGTAAAACGCTCCATTGCAACTAAAATTTAACAGTGTTGCCAAACGTTTGTCAACTGTCTCGTTTCTCCGGAGCATGCGTATTCCGCCAGAGGACTGATCTAAAAACGAAAATATTTCTGAGACACCCTTTATCTTATCTATTGTAGGTATCTCATTTCGGAAGAAAAAATTATGCATTTTCCTCCTGATGGCAGTTCTGTCAAAGTCATCTACTCCGTCCGTTATCCTTTTTCTTGCAGGATACGGTTTTGGCTCAGAAAGTGAGTGAGTGCTCCTATATTCCTTAATGATCCTATAAACACTGGACCGACATACTCCAGAAATATGTGCTACCTTACATATAACTTCGTCCACGACCAAATCGGGTTTTTCTTGAATTTGGTTTTTGTATATATTTAATATTATTTGTTTTTCATTTGCACTTAAATGTAGCTTCTTAGCCTTTTTTTTGGGTGGGGTTGCGCTGATGTCAACCACTTCGTCGGCTGTATCTGTGTCAGACATCGTATCTTAGGCAATATATAAACAAAACGTTCCACTCGCGAAAAACGAGTATACGCTACTGAATGCGTAATGCGTATGCAATGCAATCCTGTGCGTGAATTAACTGTTAGATGCCTGTCGTGTCATCTACAATCACGTTTACAAGTCCAAACCTGTGCAGATTCGTAGAGCGCCGACGACTGCTAGTAACCTTGAATTTGTCTGTAGATCGATGTTACTCCAGTCAATTTAGGTTCAAAGTGGATGTTTTCTAAACCAATTTGTTGTTCCTACTTCAAAAATATATCGATGATGTTTTGTACTGGGAGCTCATGAAAGATCAAGGTAACTTATTTTAACAGTCATCCTTTTTCTAGTCTCAAGATGACACGAAAAAGGGTCTGTGGATTCACTAGAAATACACTCCCGAGGATGTTTAGACCTAAAGTGACTGGAGTATATCCGTGGATGCTTTCGAGGGATCTGTTCACGTGCTGATCACTGTTTACGTTTAATGTCTTTCTTCAGCGCCCAGAGTATAGGCTATCTATTGTTTCTTTTGGAATAGAATTCTAGGCGACTTCGATTGTTTCAAATAGTTCGACACTATTTTTGATGTTTTCTGTTCAGTCCGAATTTTTTTATCAACTAAATCCTATAGGTTCTCTATGGGGTTAAGGTCCGGCCACTTAATGACATTAATATTGTGATCTGCAAAAATGTTTTTATTATTTTCGCTGTGTGCTTGAGGTCGTTGTCATGCTTGAACCGCCAGCGTAGCATGTTTTCTTCTGCATAATTCCTTCAATTTTGACGATGGGTCCCAATTGAAGACCACAGAAGCAACCCCATACTTCAACCTTCCCGTCTCCGTGTTTGATTATGTCCAAAGTGAACTTAGGATCAAATCGCTTGTTTTTAGAACGTCTTATCCATAAAATGCCAGCCGATGAAAACAAATTTAATTTACTTTCATCACAAAATAATACAGAATTCCACCTTGTTGCTGTCCAGGTCAAATGATCGTAAGCAAACTGAAGACGGGCGGTACGATTTTTCTTGGAAATCAAGGGTTTTTAGATGGTCTCCAGCAGTAGTAAATGGATTTTTAAGAGCAAGTGTTTTAATTTTCCTATCAATCCTAGGTGTGGTTTTTCGCGGTCTACCAGTCTTAGGAGCGCTAACTAACGATTTTCTGAGGCGAAACAGCTTAATAGTTTTGCAAATTACCGATCGGCTGTTTGGCAATGGCTGCTTGTTTAATGCCTGATCGATATTTTAAAATAAACAATTCTTTTATTTGCAAGTTCAATGTAATTCCTCTGGCCATGCTTTTGAACTATACTTCACGAAATACACTCAAAAATAAATCCTATTCCAATCAACGACTAAATATAAACTAAATATTTACAAAATGTTTCTCTACTTTTGCTCGTTGAAAAAAAACGACCATATTATATTGAAAAAAAGAATGCATACAAAGATAAGCATTTCATTATAATGAGGTAGTCATACATAAAAAACCTTAGTGTACAATTTTGGGTTACAGTAAATCTTCCTGGATTTTTATTTGTACTCGTAATGTGGTTGGTTTCTCTACTTTTGCTCGGTACTGTATATGCAGTCCAAAAAATAAGTTGTAACGATGGGAAATTTAAAACGTCAGCGTCCACCCAGAAGTCCGGGATGTTTTGCAATTTGTCTTCAGATTTAGTTTAAAATTTCTTACGTTTAAAACTCATCCAGAATTCCAAGCTTTTCACAGAGACGAATTATTTTTATTTAATTTAATTAAGATTCAAAACCTAGAAAAATTTTCATTTTTAAGCGATTTTTATTTTTTTCGTGTTTTTCCTCTAGTTCCGCGGTCATGAAATTAGCGGACATGGTTTTTCGTGACATACATGTCATATAACATTCAAAAAACAGAATATCTCAATTTCGAATTTTTTTGCAATTACAGTACTTCCTCGTAAGTTTTAGCATAGTAAGTAAGAAGCACTTCTCATTTGTAAGAACCTTAAAAACCCAAGTCATCAGATACCAAATATGTCAATTCCTATTTCTTAGTTTTTAATTATCTTGGCTAAATTAAGCTCCATACTTACAGAAAAAGTAACCTAGAAAGTACATTGGCATTTTCTACCGGGTTAGGCTTGGTAGTGGTCTTTGTTCCTTTGTCCATGACTGCTTAAGTTTAAGTACGTGAAATTAAGTACACCGTACCGTACAGTTTGGAACAAAACCGGCAAGAGTCTCACACCGCCGCGCACGCTTTCGATCTTGCGAACCGCACTTTACTGATAATCACAGGAGTGGAATAACGATTTGTTTGGGACGGCACGCGGTGGAATAACCGCGAGGTTGCCAGTCTTATGATATTTTAAGGTGATTTTGGAAGAGCTTTTCAGCAAAAGATGACTAATTTTGTACAGACACAGAGGCTTACGGTGGGCCTGATACCTTGGAGGTCCTTAACACTTTATCTGGCAAGCATGAAATGAATAAATTTGGGAGTTGTCCAAATTAAGTATACAGTGTGTCCCAAATTCGCTTCACTATAGCCCAGTTTCAGAAATCACCACTCTATGCCTGTACAAAAATTTACAATAAACTACCAATTGAGTTCCGCAGAAGCACTAATATGTTGACATTAAAGAAACGTCTGAGAAGATATCTATCAGAAAAGTGTTACTACACCGTCGACGAATACCTAACTGCTTAATTTCATTTATTTATTCTTTTTATTTATTTATTAAGCTTAACGGAAAAGAAACAGTCTATTTATTGCTCCTCTTCTAGACATTTTAAGCGCTCAATTGTTTTTATTTATTTAAAATAGATTTTTTTTTCATGTTCGTTAGACGTCATTGAGAATTTGTTTGTGTTTGTAATGACTCCTATTTTATTTATTTATTTTTTCATGTTCGTTAGATGTCATTGAGAATTTGTTTGTGTTTGTAATGACTACTATTTTTTTGATTTATTTGTTTATTATTTATTATCTCAATTACCGTTTTAATTAACTACCTGTTCTTTTTTTGCATATCGCATACTTATGTATTGTATATGTAATGTTGACAAGTCTTATGTCATAGCTATTTATGACCAAAAGACAATAAAGACTATCTATCTATCTATCTATCTATCTATCTATAGAGGGATCTCGGCTTCTGTTATACCTACAGCATAGGTTAAATAGAGAATGCTTTAGAGTGCATCCGATAGCTGGCTTCAGATTTCCGATCGATTAATTGGTTTTGGAAATATCGGCGTAAAACCGAAAATGTCGAATTTTGTTTTTTACCAGTAAATCCGATACGGTTAATTTGACATCTGTCGAAGTGTAACATTATTCGGCCATTTTTTAAGGCAAATAAGAACAATCGTCTTTTGTCTTCCCGCAACCTGTCTCAACTTTCATTTTTCTTATGGCCGCCATATTGGATTTTTCGATTTTTGAAAAGAGCGTAAAATTTCCAGCCTGGTGATGTCTCACAAGTGCATAAAAGATTGAAGTATAATCGAAATATCATCGCACGTAAGGGGCCGTTCAAGTATCACGTAAGCAGATTTATTACAATTATTTACCCCCCCCCCCCCCATCCCGCTGGTCAGCAAAAGTAAGCAAAGCTCTTACCTCCTCCCCACATGCTTACGTAAACATTTGTCAATTAATGTATTGTTTTTTTAATATTATAATTATAACGTTATAATTATAATTTGAAAAATAAGAAAATATATTTAGGATAGAGATTATATTTTACTGATCGGTATTCAACATAAAGGACAAAAATATTATATCTTATTAACATAACAAACTTATTTTAAATTTTTGGTACATATATTAAATTCAAATTAACAGTCTTGAGTCCATGATACCCGAATCCATGATTGTAAGTTTTCGATGATAGGATTGCTTCGATTGCTGCTCAGTGTTGTGAGTTTGCTCGCTTTCATCGGATTTTGGAATGTCTACGTCGTTCTCATCGAGCCATTCAACATCATGGTGCTCTAAATTTTGAATAATGCCCATCAGTTCATTAACACGACGAGCAGCGACTCTTACAGGTCTAACTTTCCTATCAGTGTGTATTTACTTTTTTATGGATATTTTCGCTGTGACGATTTAGTGACTTGACGAAAGCATGGTAAAGACCACACGTTTTGCATGTTCGACTTGATAGCCTCAATTTTACCGTCGTACCAAAAAAAATCGTAGGGCATTTGCAGGAAATCTTTGAGTGAAGCAATTAAGCGTAGGGCTAACTTGACTGTAAGATTAAAAAATTGCCCTCCTTCATCCAAAACCAAGTCATCAACTGTTTGTTTTACTTTTACAGGTGATGGAAGAAACCTATTGTCTAGTAATCTAAATAGGCCACTTCTTGGACGACAGCATTCTGTATTTCTACATTTTACAATTTGAAGCAAGTATTGGCTCTCATGCACATGTTCTGAATACCGTTTAATGTCTGGAAAATCAGGAAATCTTGTTCACCTGCCCCAACTGTTTTGCATTAACATTATAGTCATCAATTTCCATTGAACTCCATACTTCAGCTCGTACATTTCCTGCAAATTCGAAATTAGATCTTTCTAAATGTTCATCAATTGTAACGCCACGTTCATCCAAATGAGACCCAAAATGGTCATGAGGCAATATTAAACCAGCCAGTTCCCGACTAAGAGGAGCCATTCTGCGCTCTACTCTGTTATACGCACTTCTTCCAGGAGCATTGGTAGTTAAAAACAATGCATCGAGATCATGTCGCTTAAAGTGTTGTATAGCAAACCCTATGACTTTTTGATAACGTGGATTTTCATCTGGCCCTCCATCAACCATCATGATTACCACATGGTCAGTTTTAGCTAATGGTGGAAACTCTTCAAGTTCGAGAAGCGTCTCGAAATTCTGAGCATGAGTATTAGCCGTAGATGAACTAGGCTTTCCACTTCGAATAGCGATGTATGTTGGTCCAGAGTATCCAACGGTTTGCGGTTGTCCTAGCATCTCGGAAGTGATCTTGATACCGGCATAAACAGATGGTATTAATTTATGACGCTCAGCGATTACCCAATCGTGATCAGGCAATTTGATTCTATATTCCATGTGCATTAGAAGAGGTGCTTGCTTATTTGAAGCGGTTACGCCAATAGGGATTCGAGCTTTATCATCTTGAGATAAAAAATACTTGATCTGATCCAGGTATGGATGCTATGTTCTCTAAATAATGGATTGATGTTCAGCGAACTTGCTATATAAGTGGCTCTTGTGGTGATCAGTTTGAGCCCGAATGAGCTTAACAGGGACTGTCGATACATGTCTTCATCCCTCTGCCGAATTAGATTTTCTGGGAATCAAACGAAGATATGTCCCACTGCGACTAATGTCAAATCCTATTTTACGTATTTCTTGTGTGGGTTCATCAAGAGTTTTTACGCTGCGAATGGATTCCGTTCGTCTTCTGTCATCTGCTGCACTCCCAAATAAAGCTATATCCGCGATTGTTTTCAATAGTGAATGTTGATTGCTTTCAAGATTAGGACGTCTCACTGAATCTCTCAGAGATAGTCTTTTTTTTATTTCTGGATTTTCATGACAAATATCTTCCATCCCTGTGTTTCTTCTGGGCAACTGCGTCTTGAACCTTCCTGTTTTGCTGTTTTTTTTCCTCGCGCAACTTAATGATCTGTTTATCAACTTCAGCACGGCTTAGCATAGTACCTCTGGCAGAATACAAAGCATTCAGATTTTTTTCGAGTAGAGAAATCTTATTTTTCATGGCTTCCTGAGAAGGTGTTGCTCTCTGTTTATCTGTATTTTCATTAATTTCGGATTGCTGTTGTGATTCATTACCGGGTTTTATTTTATCTTCTTCCTCTTTTTTAATATTTGAAGCTGACTGTATAATTTGTGTTTTTTCTGCAGGTTTACAGGTTGCCTAAAAATAAAAACTTTCTATGGCTTCTGCTAAAGATTCTCTTATTAACCTACATAAATACAAAGTATGGCAATATATTTGGTAAATACCAAACGCTATGGCTTTAAATCTAATATGTTTAAACGAGCAATTCGTTCCGGTCACAAAATACAGGGTGTTAGTTTTCTGTATATATGTATAAAACTAACATCCTGTACTTTGTGACCAATTGACGGAATCAATCATAAGAGATAAATCTATAATGTAATGAATATTACCTCTATACTTTGAGATAGGCCATAACATTTTCTAATCAGTAAAGAGAAACTTTTTGGAGATTTCTAATATTTCTAGTACTCATAGGTACCTAGAATGATTTCGTCACTCACCTTAGAAAAAAAATTTAGTACCTAGATTGGATTTATTCTTAGTCGCCGCTTGCAATTCTTCTTCGATTCTCTTAGATACAATACTATCTAGTTCCTTGTCGGAGCCACGTCACTCAAGAGGCCCAGAGTACTCCAACCAGACAACTCAGTCCTCAGTTCGTCGATCGCCTATAAAACCGCGCGCCCATCCAGTTAATCGATCACCTTGGGCGACCTGCGGTACTGGACATAGCCATCCTCCGCAACATCAGAGAGGAGTTCGAGATAGAGACCCTGGTGGAAGGATCGTCGGACCACAATCCGATTCTACTAACACTTGGCACAGGGTCTAGAACTCGAGATAGCTTGAGCACCAAACGGACGAACTGGAACGTGTACAAATCCAACGTCCAAAGGAACATCACTCAAATTCCAACCATCCGATCAGCGGAGGAACTGGACAACGCAGTAGAGGAGCTGGAGAATGCTGTCCTGCGAGCGCACGAGGACAGCACCCGCTCCGAGACTACGGCAGTTCCTAGACACCTAAATGGTCCAGCACCGCACCATATTAGGCACCTGATCAGGGAGAACAGAAGACTCAAGCGAGAACATCTCCAGCTGTTGACAGAGGAGTCGAGAGTTGCGCGAAACAGAGCATCGTTAGCTCTGAAGAACGCACTCGCGGAACTCCAAAACAACAGATGGAATGCAGCCTGTGCAGAACTAGAGACCCAGGATGGTACGGCCTGGTCTATGCAGCGAAAATTTCGTCGTCAGCGCACCACGATCCCCACTCTTCACGGCCAACGCGGCTTGGCCTACTCCAGTGAAGAAAAAGCCGAAGCATTCGCCGATTCGCTAGAATCTGAATGCAGACTCAATTACCATGAAGACGAGGACGACAACCACGAGGAGGCCGTGGAAGTCGCAGCTGAAAACATGAGGAGTCGACCACCTGGCCAGGAGACGGATCACCCCTCCAGTCCAGAGGAAATCCGTCTGATCATCCGCAGGTTGAAGGTCAGAAAGGCGCCGGGAAGGGACGGCATCAACAACAGGATGCTGAAGAACCTTCCCACCAAAGGCATTGCTGCGCTCACCAACATCGCTAATGCCACTCTGAGACTTAACCACTTCCCGCGGCGGTGGCGGGAAGCCCAGGTTATAATGCTCACCAAGACAGGCAAGGACCGGAAGTTGCCCCAGAACTACCGGCCCATCAGCCTGGTTTCCTCGATGGGCAAAGTAGTCGAAAAGGCTATCGCCGTTCGACTAGAGAAGCAGGCAGAAGAACTGCAACTTCTCCCCCCAGAGCAATTCGGCTTCAGATCCTCCCACAACACGGAACTCCAAGCGCTACGACTGACGGAAAACATCACCAGCGGCTTCAATCTCCAGGAGGCAACCGGTCTCGTCCTGCTGGACGTGGAACGAGCCTTCGATCGAGTTTGGCACGATGGACTCATCGCCAAAATGGAAGCCGCCGGAATCGATGCGAACATGTGCCAACTGATCCAGAGCTATCTAACACAAAGATGGTTCACGGTGAAGATTGGTACATGCCATTCAACAAGACGTCAGCTGGAAGCAGGCGTGCCCCAGGGGTCAGCCTTAGCCCCCCTGCTCTACAACATCTATACTTACGATGTGCCGAAGACAGCTGACACAATGCTGGCCCTATATGCAGACGACACTGCTATAGCCGCCAAGCATAGACGACCCGAGATCATCCGTAGGAGACTACAGGGTGAACTGGACCAAATTCAGGACTGGTGCGTGAAATGGAAAATCCGCATCAACGTCCAGAAGACGCAGGCAATCTTCATTCAACGAAGAAGGATTGCAAGACCTCTCGAAGCATCCATCTTCGATGAAGATATCCAGTGGAGCGACAATGTCAAATATCTGGGGATCGTTTTTGACAAGTCCCTCACCTGGAAAGCGCACATAGAAGCTGTCATCGCAAAAACCAGAGCAGCCATGGCTCAACTCTATCCATTACTGGGTAGACACAGCCAGATGCCGCTAGCGACCAAGTTACGGCTGATCAAGGCCATCGCCAGACCTCAGCTCGCTTACGCCTCCGCGGTCTGGGGGTACGCTGCCCCCAGCTACCGCAAGCGACTTGCTGCTCTAGAGATGAAGCTACTCCGGATCGCCACCAATGCACCTTCCTACGTAAGGAACTCAACCTTGCGTAGAGACCTGCATTGGGATACCATCCACGAGTACATGAGGAAAAAAGCGGAGAAGACCTTCGAGAAAGCTCAGGACCACCCGAACGAGCAGCTACGATTCCTCATGGACTACGATCCGGACGAGAGGCCTCGCAACCGCAGAACCAGGTACCCCAGACCAAGGTCCCAGTTGGCACCCGCTAACTGGAACCTTGACTAGGAGACTAGGAGAATTTGCGGCTGCTCCCCCCCCCCCCACGGCGTGGATGCAGAGGACCAGGAACCACCGGGACCAGGACCCACCGGGACCAGGACCAGGACCCGCCACGACCAGGACCCACCAGGACCAGGACCCTTCAGGACCAGGAACAACATATTGGTAAGAGGACTTGAAACTCTTGATTTTTCGAAAACAAGAGTTTCAAGAGAAACTAGCAGACCCTCTATCGATGATCGCTTAACGACATCGATAGAATGTGCGAGGTAAAGGGAACCAACCCGGCGTTCCCAGAGACTGAAACACATGAGGAGACGTTGTAGCAGACCGCAGGTCACGCACAACACATGGCCTACCGAGACGCTGATGAGTCGGGCCACGCGGAGGTTTAGGGTTTAGTGGGTATTAGGTGATCTCTTCAAGACCCTGGAGCCCCACACACGTCGTAGCTCGTGCTATGGTATGGTGCGTAAATGCATTCCCCCCTCGTTAAAAAAAAAAAAAAAAAAAAAAAAATCGATCAGTTTCAGTCGCCCGCCAAGCCGAGCACTTCGCTCTCGCCGACAGCGCCACTGAAGGTCGCTATCGCAGATGCAGCCTAAAGCTCTGGACCTAATCCAACCCGACCACGGCTCAACAGCCCGAAAAACCTAAATTACATGACTAATTTAAACTGACAATCAGTACACACGTCCTATCATGCGATGCTTTCAGACTCCAGCGATTGCCGAGAGAAGATAGTTAAGCAGTCATTCAGACCTAGCATGTCACGTCGGAAAAAAAAGCCTTTGTGTCAACATCCAAGCGCTTCGGCATTTCCCCTGGGAGAGGAAACCGAGTAGTAATTAATATAACTACTTGAACTCGGCGATCGGGTACCGAAAGTCCTTGCTGCCGTCAGTCCACACCATCCAAAAAGCTTTCTGAGACATTATCTTCTCAGCAGTCTTCCGACGATACTGCAACTAACATGGATCCAATATGAAACCAAATATTCGTAGGCAATGATGCTTGTGTGCAACATGTGTATTTATACAGGGTGTAAACGTTATGGCAGTCATTATTGGAATGGGTAATACGGGGGTCATATCAAGTCAAGAAGTTCATATGACCCATGGCCCAAAAGTCAATACATTTTTGCCTAAATGGCTTCATAGTTTACAACTTTAAGTACTTTATATCGACCACAATCATTACATTACTAATTTTTATAATCTTTCCATACCACCCATACTACGTACAGCGTGTTCAAGCTCTTCTGCCCCGGGATTATGAGCCCAGAGTTGCTTTTTGTCGTACAATGTTAGAAAGACACAAGGAAGATCCACGCTTCCTTGAAAACATTTTATGGTCAGATGAGACCACATTTAAGAAAGATGGGTACATGAACCTGCATAACTTACACGAGTGGCACGTAGCAAACCCACATTTGATGAGAGAAGATAAATCTCAATATCGCTTCAAGATAAACCATTGGACAGAAAAAGTGTATTTCTAGCCAATTCAAAATGTAGCTGAGCTACGGCAAAGACTATTGGAAGCAGCTGAGTTTCTTAATAACCGTGGATTCGCTCTTTTAATAACCCGATCTTTTTTAAGAAGATGTCGAGCGTGTATTGCGGCTGAAGGAAAACAGTTTGAGCATTTGCTGTAAAGGTAAATCATCATCAGCAGCATTTTGACGCCCACTGTTGTGCAAACAGTTATCCTCAAGGGTCCTTGTGCGTTTTCATAATCGCTGTTTAATTAGGAAATTTTGAAAAATTTTCATCAGATTTTCTTCAAATAAAAATTTTGCATAAGTTAACGAGTAATCTTCTAAGTGTTATACCATTTTGGAATCCTTTTAAAGTTACTTGCCAAACTCTGGTAGTACATTTGTTTCCAGTACAGCCAGTTAAAGTTGAGCAAAGTTTTACTTTGGAATACTTGGTTGGGAAATAAGTGGCAATTTTTCCTGAACGAGAAAAGTTGGCAGTAAGGTTGAGACACCAGTTTGAAGATGCATTATTCATCATTACATTGTAAAAATAAAATCCAAAAAAAGTTAATATTGGTAGTAACAGGAGTTGACAGACTGCCGTAGGGTGTGAAATTTCTATATTTTTTTCAAAGACCTATAATTTTCAAAACACATACATAAAATTTTTTTAAATATTTTTCTGATAGCTGTTATGACTTTGCCTATCACCCGGTTTCGGCTTGACGTCGACTTCTGGGACACCCCGTATATGAAGCCTACCTTACATTGTACGCTTTTCCCTAATTTCTTTATGTTTTTGTTTGTATTCTGTGAATTTTTTCATTTCTTCTATATATATTAGTTATTCATGCTTTCAAAAAGGCTATTGTTTGAGTATTACTACGGTAACATATACTACTCGTATATCTTTACTTTTAAGGTTTTAAGTTAGTTAAGTAGGTGTTGTTAGGTTAAGTGGAAGACCAGCCATTCCTCTATAGGAATGACAGCTGAACTTCGCCTTTTCCAAGTATCACTTCCATATCTCTGTACCTTGCTACCAACGCATAAAGATGATTATTATTATTATTATTGTTATTATACTAAGTGACATAGAAATCCGAGCACCCAGTTTAAATGGTTTTATTTTAATAAAAGTTGGTGAATGTATTTATCTTACTGTAAATAACAAGTGAAAAAATTTTCAGCCTTATCAGTTGGACATTCCGGTTTTTATACTGCTTTTTTTTAATTCACTAACGCTCTAAAAATGAATATTTCAGCCGCAGTAAAGAATCAACGTTGGCGGATTTTGGTTCTTGACATCCTTTACGATCGGTTACGATGCCTAGAGTACGGAGACCTGTACGATTTCGTCAACTTAGTGAGTTTGATAGCTGGACTTTCTTTTCGGGCAATTGCAGTTAGAGTGCAAAGAAGTGTAGACACTGTGGTTAGGTGTTGTCAGGCATGGCTTCGAGAAGGCCGTACGCAAAGAGCAAGGGGCACTGGACGCCGCCGTAGAACAACAGACCGTGAAGATCGCCGCCTAAGATTATTGGCCTTAAGGGACCGTTTCTCCATTACCAGGTCCATTGCAAATGAATGGTTTGCAGAACACGGAAGACCTATTGGCATGCGAAGTGTTTACCGACGAATGAGAAGTTTTGGCTTGTTTTCACACCGGCCACACTGGGTCCTCCCTTTAACTCGAGAACACCGAAGTAATCGCCTTGAGTGGTGCAGACAACGGTCACTCTGGGATCAGGAATGGAACAGTATTGTCTTTAGTGACGAGTCTCGATTTTGTTCAGGCATGCACGATGGTCGTGCCAGGGTTAGAAGGCGACGTGGTGAAAGGAGGAATCCATAGTTTTTTGTTGAAAGACATGTTCATCACACTGTTGGAGTTATGGTTTGGGGTGCTATAGCTTATGATTCCAGGTTACCTTTAATCTTCATCAGAGGTAACATGAACGCGCAGCGTTATATCCACGAAGTTCTAGAACCCCATCTTTTACCCTATCTTGACACCCTGGCAGATCCAACTTTCCAACAAGATAATGCCCGACCACATGTTGCAAGAGTCACAATAGACTTCTTTCAACATAATGATGTCACATTGTTACCATGGCCACCAAGATCTCCCGACTTATCCCCAATTGAGCACGTGTGGGATATGATGGGTAGGAGATTGCTCAATTTGCAACGTCCTCCTCAGACTCTAGAAGCACTTCGAGAGGAGTTGGTGGTTGCCTGGAATGAGATACCACAGTAGGACATTGACCACCTGATCATAAGCATGCCTAGGCGCGTTGGAGAATGCGTAGCGCATCAGGGTGCATCCACACATTATTAAAGGTCAAAGGGCTTTAAAGCAGTGCAATCATTTTGAAATTTTTATTATTTACTTATTATGCTTCATTAAGTACTTATACAAAATGTTATTAAAATAAAACCATTTAAACTGGGTGTTCGGATTTATATGTCACTTAGTATATTATCCAAATCGCTGGATCTGGCGAAATGCTCCTCATCCTCGAAGATGGCCAGCAAGATCTCGTGACCTCAAACCGATAGATTTCTGGTATTGGGGAGAACTTAAAGGGATGGTTTATGGGGCTGGTCCAATAACAAGTGAAGCACAACTTCGCGAAAAAAAATTTAATGCGGCTGAAATAATAAATGGACAACTTCGAGGCCCTAGAGTAAGAAGAAACTGGGTTCGTCGTAATGAAGCTTGTGTGGAAAGTGGAGGACGACATTTTGAACACCTTTAAATACAAAAAAGTGGAGTGTAGGTTTTAAAAAGAAAAACAATGTATGTATCAAAACTATGAAAAGGCCAACGTCGGTAATTGGACGATAATTAAAACTTTTGGATGTTAATGGATATGGCTTATATTCTATGGAGAAGTCAGTTGCTGAATGATCTGAAAAATAGGTGTCAGAAACGGTTAAATTTGTTTAATTCCTGAGCAATTCGTACCGTCCAAGCATCAAGAATTTCGTTCATTACTGTTATACGTATACGATATACTGTCACACATTCTGTTATTGATACCTTCAAGAGCGACAAAGTATACGTATTTATGGATTTATCGCTTAAAGCAGGTAAAAACAGGGTCAAGAACCTCTTCGGTGCGTCGACGGGGAAAAGCAGCTTATACTACAACTATTTAAAACTGTAATGACTCATACGCGTGATCAACACGTGATCAGAGCACAATCCCGGCTTCCATCCAGTACAGCCGTATAGCGTACGACATATGCCGTTTCTGTGGCTTTGCGGTGGTCAACAGCACAGACAGAGATGGAAATAATGGCTGATTGTTCTTCGCCGGTAGAACCAATGAAATAAAAGACGCGCCTCGACCGGCAGACTCATAGGCGTCGGCAACGCATTGGAACGTGTTTCGTTGAGCGATCGCATATTGTGTGTTTTTATAAGAATTGTTGTGTGATTGTTATTGTTGTGGTTTCTGTGGTTACTGTTTTGGTTATACTTAACCATGGAGAGTACAAATGGCACGAGTGGAAGTACTGAAAGCCAGGGAACAAGTAGACGGCTTCGTAAAGCACTGAAGAGGGACGCGAAAGAAATCGTGCTCAACGTGTTCAATTATCTGAACAGAACTATGTCGCAGGGAGATGCACTCACGCGTTGTGAAAGTATGACAGGCATTCCAGAGTGGACCATTCGCAGGGTGGTGCATGAAAAGAAGAAAACTGGAGCTACTACCGATCCAAGTTTAATTTGAAGGGACGAAAGGCCGTTAAATTGGATGACGATAGCAAAATGGCGTTAAGGCGAACCGTACATTCATTCTTCTTCAGGAATGAGATACCAACCCTCAAGGCTGTACATGCAGCGATCAAGGAAAATGAAATTATACCCCAAATGAGCGTCGAGGTAATGAGGAAATCCCTGCACGAAATTAATTTTCGTTACAAAACGCGTAATTGGAAGTCAGTATTGATAGAGAGACCTGAAATAGTCGCCTGGCGTCGAAAATACCTACGCGAAATGATTGAATATAGGCGACAAAGCAGAAAAATCTATTATTTGGACGAGACATGGGTAAATGCAGGTCACACAGTTAAAAAAACCTGGATAGACAAAAACGTAGTGAGTAATCGACAAGCAAGCATTGAAGGTTTGTCAACAGGTCTTCGTGGACCGTCAGGGAAAGGTCAAAGATTGATCGTAACTCATATTGGTAGCGATAATGGCTTTTTAGAAGAGTGTGACTTGATTTTCGTCTCTAAGAAAGGAGGTGATTACCATGACGAAATGAATGCCAGCTGCTTCGAGAGCTGGTTTCAAGGGGTGCTTCAGCGAGTTGAGCCCAACTCTGTGATCGTCATGGATAATGCTTCCTACCATAGTCGTCAAGCCGAACGTGTACCGACTATGGGATCTCGAAAAAGTGACATGCAGCAATGGTTGCGCGAAAATGGAATCCCGTTTGATGATTCATGTGTGAAAGCGGAATTGTATGAAAAAATTAAACAGCACAAACCTGCGAACATTAGTTACGTGACTGATGAGATGGCCCTTCAATGTGGTGTCACTGTGCTGCGGTTACCGCCCTACCACTGTGAACTGAACCCAATAGAGCTCATCTGGGCTCAAGTGAAGGGTTATATTGCGCGCCATAACACAACCTTCAAATTACCAGACGTTAAGGTTTTACTTGAGACCTCCATACAGCTAGTAACGCCCAAAGCTTGGCAGAATGCTATCCGTCATGTTGTGAAGGAAGAAACAAAAATGTGGCAGCTTGACCACCACATCGACACCATCATAGAGCCAGTTATAGTCAATTTCAACGAGGAAAGCAATAGCGACAGTTTATTACTGTCAGATGTAAGTGGTAGCGACGATGAATAAAGGTAATTCCCAAATTTTTGACTTACAATATGTTTCAAACCACTCTTTATTAAGCATGTGACAAATCTAGTTCACCCATGTTAAACATTCATACCCCGCCTATGAACAGCCGACTACTGGTAGTTAAGTGATGTTCACGTGAACATCGATGAGTCATTACAGTTTTAGATAGTTATAGTATAGTATGGACTCGGAGGCGGTTCGCATGTTGGACCCATCGGAGCTCCCTAATTATTGAAATTCCTGATAATTTCATGACATATTTTAATGGTTTAGAATAATTCTGTTGTAGGTCTAGCGAAGTCACTCTATCCCGGCAATCGCAGTTCCTAAGCCTATCGCGTATTTCCCGTATCAGCTAAACAAAGCGTGCGTCTCTCCCCTCTCACCGACGTGTGTCGCGTAAGTATAATCACAATGTCTCTAAATGTATGCGTGGTTTATGTTGGTGCTGCTAAACTCGATTCAAGGATGCATATTATAGATTCGCGGAAATTTTTCCGGCCGAACAATACAACTGCTGATCCTTCCTTTTCCCGTACATTCACTGAACGCGGTATCTGTCTCGCTCGTGTGCTCGTTTATCGAGTGCTCTTGCCAGCAAAACCGCCAGCTGATTGCCGCCTGCTGCAATGACCCTGTGCTTATTTTATCGAGATGTTGCCAAGTTTGACGATATAAAAGTCTGGCATTGCCAGCTAGTGTCTGATCGGTGGATAGCTCCGTTATTAATGGGTGATTTTTTTGCTAGTACCTTTTTGGCAACAATGTTTTTGACAGATGACGCGTGAATCGTGTCTTGTGTCATTGTCAAACTTGTTCAGTTTGGTCTATAATTTAACCATGAACGAACAACGCTTGCAGATTATTGAATTTTACTATCAAAATTCGTGCTCGGTTAAGAGAGTGCATCGAGCACTGCTTCCAATTTATGGGCAATTTGGTCGACCTACTGAGGGAGCTATTCGGAAGCTTGTGACTAAATTTCGAACCCAGTTTACATTATTGGACATTAAACCAACAACACGCGGACGTAGAGTGAGGACTGGAGAAAATATTGCGGCTGTATCCGCCAGTGTTAGTGATGACCGTGAAATGTCGATCCGCCGCCGTTCGCCGCAATTGGGCCCCTGTTACTCCACTACGTGGAAAATTTTGCGACAGGATTTGGGTGTAAAACCTTATAAGATACAGCTGGTGCAAGAATTGAAGCCACACGACCTTCCACAACGTTTCCCATTTGGTGAATGGGCGCTGGCAAAGTTGGACGAAGATCCATATTTTTATCGAAAAATTGTGTTCAGCGACGAAGCCCATTTCTGGTTGAATGGGTACGTTAACAAGCAAAATTGCCGCATCTGGAGTGAAGACCAGCCAGAAGTATTGCAAGAGCTACCAATGCATCCCGAAAAAATCACTGTTTGGTGTGGATTATGGGCCGGTGGCATCATCGGGCCGTATTACTTCAAAGACGACAATGGCCGGAACGTAACTGTGAATGGCGAGCGCTACCGTGCGATGATAACAAAATTTTTTTTGGCCAAAATGGAAGAGCTGGACTTGGCTGACATGTGGTTTCAACAAGACGGTGGCACATGCCACACCGCACACGAAACAATGGCCCTATTGAGAGGCGAGTTCGGTGAACAGTTTATCTCAAGTTTGGGGCCCGTCAATTGGCCGCCTAGATCGTGTGATTTAACGCCGTTGGACTATTTCTTGTGGGGCCATGTTAAGGCTAATGTCTACAGGGATAAACCAGCAACGATTGACGCACCGGAAGCCAATATTGAAGCATTTATTCGTGAGACACCGGTCGATATGTTGGAGAGAGTGTGCCAAAATTGGACCTTGCGCATGGGCCATCTAAAGCGGAGCCGCGGCCAACATTTACATGAAATAATCTTTAAACATTAAATTATATCGACCGTTCTATCGACTCAAATAAAGATTTAATCGTTTTTTCAAATTTTTGGTGTTTTTTTAAAAATCAAATCCTATACCTCTTAGAAAATCACCCGTTATAAGACATATCTTGCTCAGAAAGCTTAAAGAATACAACGTTACCTCAACCTTATACCTCAAAACCAATATCCAATACATCTAATGAAAGATCGATCAAGCATGGTGTACCTCAAGGCTCAGTCCTGGGAGCCG
This sequence comes from Acanthoscelides obtectus, assembly GCA_963669975.1. Lineage (NCBI taxonomy): Eukaryota > Metazoa > Arthropoda > Insecta > Coleoptera > Chrysomelidae > Acanthoscelides > Acanthoscelides obtectus. The sequence goes on along the minus strand of CAVLJG010000006.1, from coordinate 99,540,654 downwards.
TGCTGTTCCTCATTTTTATCAATGACCTACCTTGTAACAACGAAGGCAAAACAACACCGACTCAGTGAAAAGTAATTGTATTTTACCACTAACTGTCTCAGCGCTTGACCTGGTGTGTGAAAGTTTATTGAACGTATTAAAAAAATCCACTTATAAATAGGGAACACAATTTTGATACATACATTGTTTTACTTTTTCAAACACATACTGCAATTTTTTGTATTTAAAGGTGTCCAAAATGTCGTCCTCCACTTTCCACACAAGCTTCATTACGACGAACTCGGTTTCTTGTTACTCTAGGTCCTCGAAGTTGTCCATTTATTGTTTCAGCCTCAATAAATTTTTTTTCGCGAAGTTGTGCTTCAGTTGTTATTGGACCAACCCCATAAACCATCCCTTTAAGTTCTCGCCCATACCCGAAATCCATCGGATTGAGGTCAGGAGATTTTGCTGGCCATTTTTGAGGATCACGAGCATTTCAGCCGATCCAGCGATTTGGATAATGTTCATTCAAATACTGAATCACGCCTCTAAAAGAAACCACAAATTCTGTTTCCGTTGTAATGGCATGTTGTCTAAGGTCTGTTCCAAGAGTTCTGGTAGGTTATTGGCTAGAAAGCTAAGGTATCCTTCTCCTGATAACTTTGGGGGTAACTCGAAAGGGCCAATTACCTGATCGTCAAGACTTCCCGCCCAAATATTTTTTTAACGTTGTTGGAAATGACATTTACGAATGGTATGAGGATTTTCTTGGGCCAAGTGTGAGTATTATGGAAATTTAATATCCCGTCTCGCGTAAAAGTACATTCGTCCGCCGCTAGAACGTTTATAAAAAAAAAATCCGGATTTTCAATATTTTTGTGCAAAAACCACTGACAGAATGTTAGTCTGCGAGGATAGTCTTCTGGTAACAAGGCCTGGACTCGTTGTACATGGTAGAGATAAAGCAAATTTTCCCGTAGGATTCTATGGAGTATGGTATGCGATAGTCCTACGCGGCGGCCTAATTCCCGAGTGCTGATATCTGCATTATATAATGCAGATATAACATCTGCATCATGCTAATTATAACATGAATGGTCAGGTTATAGACGGATGCACCTCTTAGAGAGACCTTGGAGTCACTTTTGATACCAAGCTAACGTTTACTGAGCATATACTCAATATCTCGTCGGCTGCCACTCGACTACTTGGTTTCTGTATCAGAAGGGTTTCTCCAATGTTGATACATTAATGACTTTATTTTTTACTTTTTTCAGGAGCAAGTTGGAGTATGCGACTCTGATCTGGTCTCCTATATACCAAAATTCTGTCGTGATCCTTGAGGCCATTCAACGTAAAGCTTTAAAGTATTTTCACCTTAAATGCACAGGTTCTTATCTAGAAAGAGGTTGTGACCATAGTGCCCTATTAGAGTTTTTCAATTTGGATTCACTGTCAACAAGACGAAACATATTTGCTATGTCGTTTTTGTATGGCCTCATTCACAATAAAATTGACTGTCAAAATTTACTTGAAAAAATATGTTACCGCGTTCCAAGGCTAGGGAGTCGACAACAAACGGCATTCTATTGTCAAGCTGGCCGTACAAATGTTATGACAAAATCGCCAATTAATCTCATGTGCTGCGTCATGAACAGTGTTACTGAATCGTGTGATATTTACAGTGACAGTTATGCATCGATTATTAACTGCTATATACGTAGATCATCCAATCTTATTTAGAATGTGTGATACTATAGATTTAAGTCCAAGCACCATGTCTCTTTAATTGTTATTTTTTCAGCATTTCCTGTAATTGGAAATAAATAAAATTGATTTGCACGATATTTAAAATTTGTTCCTCCTGTATCCAAGATCGTTTATTTCATTAGGACTCTGAAAAGCTGTGTTTCTGGTGATACGTAGCTAACCACATATTATGGATACTTCCACTCAAGAATGTCTCTGACTAAACTATTTGCACTACAAAGGCGCTGCATCGGAGTCAGGCAGATCTGAGTTATACAGGGTGTAAACGTTATAGTTATAGTGATGCAAAATTGATAACAAGAAATCAGAGTGTTGTTGTATTCTTTTAATGACCATCTGCGTAATGTTTATGAAACAGCGCGTTAGCATCCAGTTTGAATAAGAAAATTTTCCTTTCATTTCTTAAGGAATTGTTTGAAAAATGACTTTCATTTCTAAAAAAAATGACCCTTTCATTTCTCAAGGAGTGCAGAGGTTATTTTTTCATTTTGTGCTTACAGTGATATATATTATTACCTGGCATATAATGTTCAGTAGATAAATATCTTCTTGATATGAATCAGCCTCTTTTAGACTAATAAAGACTTTAATGCATCTTTTACAGTCTTTTCACGTCTTCAATGTTTATAACCATAAACTTTCACAAGTCTGTGCATTTTTTATTTGATGACATATCTATTTTCTTTGTGATAACATCGTCGAAGAAATTTTTTGAATGAATTATAATAACAGTTTATCTCACGTTTGGGACCCGTCAATTGGCCGCCTAGATCGTGTGATTTAACGCCGTTGAACTATTTCTTGTGGGGCTTTGTTAAGGCTAACGTCTACAGGGATAAACCGGCAACGATTGACGCACTGGAAGCCAATATTGAAGCATTTATTCGTGAGATACCGGCCGATATGTTGGAGAGAGTGTGCCAAAATTGGACCTTGCGCATGGGCCATCTAAAGCGGAGCCGCGGCCAACAATTACATGAAATAATCTTTAAACATTAAATTATATCGACCGCTCTATCGACTCAAATAAAGATTTAATCGTTTTTTCAATTTTTTTGTGTTTTTTTTAAATCAAATCCTATACCTCTTAAAAAATCACCCGTTAGAAAATACCACTAGGGTATCCATTTATTATGTGTGCATTACAGATTTATCTAAGAGATTTGGAACTTTAAAAATTGGTGGTCGAACTAAATTCGCCTAGGGGGGGGGGGTCATGACCCCCATGATCCCTCCCGTGGATCCGCGCCTGAAACGATATCAACAAAAAAGTTCGGAAACTGGGCGGTCAACACGATACTGCGTATGTTCGCCATCTAGTGGCCTCTTTAGGAAGCTGGAAATAATTTCCAGCATTAAAGTTGATTCTCACTATACATTCCGTTTCCATTCCGTAACCGTTCCGTGAATTATTGAAATTAAATATTCGCCTTCGCTTAAATCAGGCTATTGCGTGTGTATGCACATTATCCGTAAGGTATACTATGTATACAATCACATTGTACGGAACGTTTACGAAACTGATAAGTAAAGGAAACGGAATGTATAGTGAGAATCAACCTTTACTCTTGGCCACTTTTGTCATACATTTTTTTTACTGATTCCTCTAGGCTGAGCCGAGAGACAGCCGGCGACCCACCCGGTACATCATTCAACCTACTTGTCGCCATTCATCTCGTTAGCTTGTGTACAATCAGCACGTAAAGAAGAAAACACTTATAATGTTACAAAAAGATCAATTTATTCAAGTCATACAATTTAGATTCTTGTGCCCGCGCAACGGCACTATCTTTGGTATTATGATAAGTCTATACAGTGACGTCAGCACTCATATCAAAATAAGGTGAATCGCATATCCATAGAGTCATGAGTCAATATTGACAACGTACTTACTACGAACAATGACTATTCAGAAACCATAAGTACGTATTATTACGTCGGCACGTTGCACAATTTTTCATCACACTTTGACTAAGCATTTTTATAACAATGATATCGACATTCAAAGCTACCCTTACATTTAACCCTACAGGAGATCATCAACATGCCGTTGGGGCAGATTTATCTAAATTTAATATGAAAAGAATTTAATATGAAAAGATGAAACCAAACGTAAAAATCTTTTTATTGTTGAGTTCTAGATCTCCTGTAGAATTTCCCTCCGATGATCTGTGGAACCTCTGGTATGGGCGAGGCTTCCTCTAAGTAGTTCGTGGCTTCCGTGACCTCGACCTGTTGTTCTTGCTGTTCTCCTACGTCTTCTTCTTGACTTCCAAACTTCCTGTTCAGCTCATAGAACCTTGGGGATTCTTGACAGTCGATAGCTTCGTCGGCTCTAGTACAAGTGAACATTTCCTGCGGAGAAAAGTTGCGTTATATGCGAAAGATTGGGAAATCTCGAAACTCGAGATACTACAGAACAATATATACTAAGTGATATATAAATCCGAACACCCAGTTTAAATGGTTTTATTTTAATAAAATTTTGTATAAGTACTTAATGAAGCATAATAGGTAAATGATAAAAACTTCAAAATGACTGCACTGCTTTAAAGCCCTTTGACCTTTAATAACGTGTGGATGCACCCTGATGTGCTACGCATTCTCCAACGCGCCTAGGCATGCTTCTGATCAGGTGGTCAATGTCCTCCTGTGGTATCTCATTCCAGGCAACCACCAACTCCTCTCGAAGTGCTTCTAGAGTCTGAGGAGGACGTTGCAAATTGAGCAATCTCCTACCCATCATATCCCACACGTGCTCAATTGGAGATAAGTCGGGAGATCTTGGTGGCCATGGTAACAATGTGACACCATTATGTTGAAAGAAGTCTATTGTGACTTTTGCAACATGTGGTCGGGCATTATCTTGTTGGAAAGTTGGATCTACCAGGGTGTCAAGATAGGGTAAAAGATGGGGTTCTGGAACTTCGTGGATATAACGCTGCACGTTCATGTTACCTCTGATGAAGATTAAAGGTGACCTGGAATCATAGCACCCCAAACCATAACTCCAACAGTGTGATGAACATGTCTTTCAACAAAAAACTGTGGACTCCTCCTTTCACCACGTCGCCTTCTAACCCTGGCACGACCATCGTGCATGCCTAAACAAAATCGAGACTCGTCACTAAAGACAATACTGTTCCATTCCTGATCCCAGAGTGACCGTTGTCTGCACCACTCAAGGCGATTACGTCGGTGTTCTCGAGTTAAAGGGAGGACCCAGTGTGGCCGGTATGAAAACAAGCCAAAAATTCTCATTCGTCGGTAAACACTTCGCATGCCAATAGGTCTTCCGTGTCCTGCAAGCCACTCATTTGCAATGGACCTGGTAGTAGAGAAACGGTCCCTTAAGGCCAATAATCTTAGGCGGCGATCTTCACGGTCTGTTGTTCTACGGCGGCGTCCAGTGCCCCTTGCTCATTGCGTACGGCCTTCTCGAAGCCATGCCTGACAACACCTAACCACAGTGTCTACACTCTAACTGCGATTGCTCGAAAAGAAAGTCCAGCTTCCCGAAGTCCCACTATACGGCCCCTATCAAACTCACTAAGTTGACGAAATCGTACAGGTCTCCGTACTTTAGGCATCGTAACCGATCGTAAAGGATGTCAAGAACCAAAATCCGCCAACGTTGATTCTTTACTGCGGCTGAAATATTCATTTTTAGAGCGTTAGTGAATTAAAAAAAACCAGTATAAAAACCGGAATGTCCAACTGATAAGGCTGAAAATTTTTTCACTTGTTATTTACAGTAAGATAAATACATTCACTAACTTTTATTAAAATAAAACCATTTAAACTGGGTGTTCGGATTTATATGTCACTTAGTATAATTTATGAGCAGGAATAATTGGATACTATTTAATAGTACTAGTTGAGTTACTACCTAGACTAAATGGCCAAACGTATTTACAATTTCTTGAAGAACAATTACCTACTCTGCTGGAAGGTCATCCATTACAAACACACATGAATATGTGGTTTATGCACTACGGCGCTCCACCTCATTTTAGTAACAAGTTAGCGAGCACCTATATAGAGTTTATCTAGACCAGTGGATAGGCCAATCAGGACCAGTATCGTGGCCGGCAAGATCACCAGATTTAAATCCTACAGATTTCTTCTTCTGAGGCGATTTAAAACGACGCGTTTACAATACGCCAGTGGAAACTGTAGATGAACTTCGACAAAGAATTATCCACGACAGCCAGGAAATGAAAAATAACATCAAAATGCCTTGAAGAGTGCAGCAAGGATTAGATAGTCGAGCTCGAGAGTTTGTTAGGCAAGGTGGTGCTCACTTTGAACAATTTTGTAGCTTTATTTCCGTTTATCAGTTTTGTTGCCATTTTTTGTTATTGTTAAAAACCCTAGCAACTCTACTCAGATAATATCCAAAGCAACTTGATTATTATGTTATAAAAATGTTTTAACCTTTCGCATGTATAAATAGTGACTGCAGAGAGAGAGCTAAGACAGTAGCTTTACTTCCTACACCATATGGAAAGAGCAAATAATGGTCGCCGTATGCACATGCGTCACTCAAAGCGTTTAAAAGGCGAAGAGTGATATCTGCACTGATCTGGGAATGCCTTCAAGAACTGAACACTAGGGTGAAAGTTCTATTTTTCAAACGCATACAGTCTAATTTTGATTGAACAATGTCAAAACAATTGTAAATAAAATTTTATGCACCAGAATTACCCGTGCCGAGTTGCGTTGGATCATGTCAAAATTCGCATATTTATTATTTGAGTTGTTAGAGTCAAATGGAAAAAAATTAGACGATATGCTTATCGAACAAAAATTGGCTGGGACACCCTGACGAGCATTGGTAACTTACCTGATTGAAGACAGTCTCCTCCGGACATATGAAGCTCCACCGGAAGGTCTGGTTACGTCCGTCCGCGTACGTGACTGGCAGACACACGTGGAACAGTTGACAGTCATTGTCCACATCCGCGTAGTATCCGTAGTCTCGACCTTCGCACTGGAACGAGTCCGTGATGTCGTTCCTGATGGCGGTCGCATTGCTCGGCAGCGTGAGCAGTTGCGGTAGAGGCAGGTTGTCGGGTATTACCTGGGAGAAAATTGGCATTACAGTAGAACCTTGATTATCAGAAACAATAATTTCTCCGTTTTATCCGAAGTTGTTCGGGAAATCGGCGCATGATCCGAAATAGCCGCCGGTGGTTCCCGTTTCTGCGTTTGCGTCGTTAGATTCGCTGCCGGTGATTCCGCAAGCGCGTTTGCGGAATGCACTGGTATGCGTGCGTGTATGTTTGTTTCAGGCAGGTTCATATACGCTAAGAAGGAGCAGCATAAAGCATCCCACAAACCGGCGCGAAATAATCGCGGCGAAGTATTCGCAACGAAATTCAGAGCGAAATTCGCAATCTGTTTCGCCTGTTTATTCATACCAAAGCGTCTTATTCGCTCCGCGAACGTGAAGGTTTCGACAGGTTGCGTACATTTTATTTTTGCCTTTTGCAATCAGCTCGTCTTCAGAAGAAGAGGAGGCACTTCTATTTCTTGCTTTAGAAGAGGAACAAAATGCACGGTAAGTTATGTTTATTTAACGCCATTTGATAGTTGGGTATGTATTAAGTTTAACGAAGTACATAAAAAAAATATTTTCAATTTTGTTTAGGAAACGAAGGAAGTGGGTACATGATATTAACTTGGAACGAAATAAATTTGGGGAATACCATACCTTGATGCCACAACTTCGGCTGGATGAACAGCGCTTTTACGTATATTTTAGAATGACTCCAGAGTGTTTCGATGAAATATTGAACTTGGTGAAAGATGAAATACGAAAATCTGACACAAATTATCGTGAAGCTATTTCGCCAGAAGAACGACTTGCTATTACACTCAGGTAAAAAAATTATATGTATTAAAATTAGTAGGCTTATCGAATACGAAAACTTCAGGGATCGTGAAATAAATATTTTATTGTAATAATTGGACTACATGTTGCCACTAGGATTAAATGTTGCTAAATAATTCGAGGCAGAATTTGCCTCCTCTGTTGGGTATATTATTGGAGTAAACCCAGTGCCGCTTGGGAAGGACGACATACTACTATCATACATACTTGCAGAATTCTGGGTAGACGCTGAAGACATTTCTTCAATATGTTCAAATTCTTCGTGCGCTATTAATTCGGCTATTTTTAGTTTTATTCGGGCTTGACGCTTTAAGGGAAGTGTTTTCACAGTCTGTGCATGTGCCAAGAAAAGTGAATCAATGGCCTCGTTCTCTTTTTTAGGTTTTTTACCTTCAAAATAATTAATGAGCTGTTGTACAGACGAAGATGGTGGTTCATAGCGTTTTCTGCTCGTTTTATATTTTGGTGTAGATGCAGTCTGCTGAAAGGTGTGCCCTGGAGTAGTCACTGCTGTAGTGTTCAATGAAGAAGGTGGTGCTGTCTGTGTTGCCGAGGCGTTCTGTGCATCTTCTGCATCTACATCAGCATTTTCATCTTCTCCATGGCCGCGGTCTTCCAAATTTTCGGTTTCTACATTTCCAGCCCTTTCCTGATATATATTTCAGTTAAATTCGGCAGTCTCATAATATATGACGTCAATATCTTTCACATTAGACGACGTTTTGGCAAATGCCAAAAAAGGACGGAAAAATTCCATGTAGTCAGCCCACTGCCATTTTTTTATGTTGCCCACTGCTTGGCCGGTCTTTGGTTTGGTAGATTTTATATATTTTGCAAATGTGTCTCTGATATTCTTCCACCTTTTTTTTACTTCATCACCTCTATACCATTGGGCATAGCTTTCGAGTTGGCTTTACAACAGTGAGTGCAATCGTAACCGAAGTCTGTGAAGCGATATGCAGACATATGGAGCATATATATTTACCAGAACCAACAGAGAATATATGGAAAAAATGGGCTGAAGAATTTGAAAATAGATGGGGATTTCCCAATTGCATTGGCAGCGTGGACGGTAAACATGTAACAATCAAGAGACCTAACAACGGTGGCTCCAATTACTGGTGCTATTTACATAAATATTCAATAGTACTTATGGCCATTGTTGGCCCGGACTATAAATTTATATGTGTTGATATTGGTGGTTTCGGAAAAAATAGTGATGGGGGTATTTTCGAAACCTCAAACATGGGAAATCGATTTGAAGAAAATTTAATGAGTGTCCCTGCACCTAGATTTCTCCCTGGGCAAAATGAAATCTGCTCGTACGTCTTAATTGGTGATGAAGCATTTGCTTTAAAACCATACCTTATGAGACCATTTCCTTATAAGCAGACTTTAACAGACGTCAGAAAAGAGAAATACAATGTAAGACTTTGTCGAGCTAGAAGGGTCGTGGAAAATGCGTATGGTATTTTGTCTCAAAAATGGCGAATATTTTACAGGCCATTAGAAACTAAAGTAGATACTACTATTCTAATTGTACGTACGGCATGTGTTTTACACAATTTTTTACGAAGTAAAAGTGGCGATGACAAATATTTTCAATTCTTAGATCCTCCAGAACCCGTGCTTGGAGCTTTTACTGATATAGCAAATGATCCTCGGCGGGCAGCAAGGGTAGCATTTTCTACTCGTGACAAATTTGTAAATTATTTTAATTCTGATATGCCTATGCCCAATATATAGAATGTTCGTTTTCACGTTTGTGTAGACTGTAAATTATTTAACAAGTTAATAAAAAATATTAGGTACATACCATTTGTATTTAATTCTTTTCCTATTTCCATCCAAATCGTGTCTTTCTTTCTCACATTCCTGTATTCATCGTTCGACAAATCATACAAAGAAGGATACTTTTTCACTATTTCTATCAATAATTCCGTTTTGCCATTGCGAATTTTTGAAGAACGGCGTCAAAAACGCGGTCAAAGGCGAACTGAAATACGCCGCCATAAAAACGCTGGAACAATCGCATTCGCTTCGCACAAGTCTGAGCCTGTCCGTAAACCGCCGCGTTTTAATCTGATCGCGAATTCATCGCCGCGAAATTTTCGCAGCCAAAGCGAATATTTCGCGCCGGTTTGTGGGATGCTTTGACCGGTGAAATGTATTTGGAATTACTGGAAGACGCCATAGATCCTGCATTAACAGCCATAATTGAAAATCAGAATGATCAGCGGTACATTGCGAATAGGTTAAGTGTAAGAGTAGCCAGACTGATGTATGTGTATTAATAAAGACATTTATTATTATTATTATTATTGAGGCACCTGATAACTTTACACCAGTGATGGTTGGCTGCATAAATGGAAAAAACGAAACGGTATACGAGAATTAAAATTTTGCGCAGAAAAGTTATATGCCTGTGAGTCCGCTGCATTAATATTTGGAGAACATTTTAAAGAATTAATGAAGCAGTATGGTTTAAGTCCAGAAAAAATTTAAAACTGCGATGAAACGAGCCTAAACTATAAAATGTTACCGGCGAAAAGTTTAGCTTCAAAACAAGAATCTGGAGCTCCTGGTTACAAACGCAGTAAAGGACGTGTGACTATCTTTGCTTGTAGCAATGCTTCCGGTACACAAACTTCCTTTGTCGTTAATCGGAAAATCAGCTAAACACGTCCGTCCAAACGCTCTTCCAGTGTGGTATAAAAATCGAAAAAACGCCTGGATGGATGCCGCTCTATTTAAGAACTGGTTTTACAATCATTTTGTTCCCAAGACGGAACAATATTTGAACAAACGCGGATATCCTATAAAATATATTTTGCTATTAGACAATGCTCCGAGTCAGCCAAGTGAAGTGCAACTTAATAGTGGAGAAATACGAGTGATGTTTTTGCCTCCTAATGTAACGTCACTGATTCAGCCAATGTATCAAGGAGTTTTAGAAAATTTTAAACGCAATTAAAGACGTTTGTTATTAGAGCAAACTTTAGATCAAGTTGGTAATGAATGTGGCATATTGGATAGCAGAAGCTTGGAACCAGGTAAAAAATTCAAGTTTACAAAAATCTTGGTCAACATATTTACACGTGTGGTCTTCAAAGCATCCTATTCAAATTCCGCGAGCAGCAAAACATTCGTTTTAGATGATGCAATTAGATCAAACTGTATGTACGGTGGTGAAGAATACAAATGAGCAATGGAGAGCAACTGGTCGTGGAGCAGATTTACATAAAACGCCTTTTTTACAACAGGAGATCGAATCAACGAAGAACTGACAAAAGCCAAAATCGCTATGATTTTGAGATAAAACACGCAAGTACTCTTTTACTTAAAATACGTCGTTAGATGGTACATAGGTCAGTAAATACTCAACTATTTTATATGCACGCATTTTTTGATGAGCTTTTTTCTGTTTTTAACCATTATACTCCCACCCGCTCGCCAAATTATCTCCTTATAACCACATTCTTCGAATCTGGTTCAGCTGTCTTCGTTCCATTTTCGGAACCTACATCCCTTCTTATTGAGGTCACATTTCACATAACACGCATTTAACTTTGTGGTTCCAACAGGATGGGGCCCCACCACATTACGCATTACGTGTTCGACAATATTTAGATCAGACGTTTCCAGATCGATGGATTGGTAGAAGAGGTGCCATTGAATGGCCCCCAAGATCGCCAGATTTATCACCTTTGGATTTCTTTATGTGGGATCATTCAAAAAGCAAAATCTATGCTACCCAGCCAACATCATTAGAAGACCTGCGACAAAGAATTGGGAATGAGTGCCTTCAAGTTACTCCTCAAATATTGCAAAATGTGCGGCAACGTTTTGAGCAAAATCTTTATTATTGCATGGAGAGTCACGGTGGCCATTTTCAACATTTACTTGCCTAACGGGTCAGTTCATTCTTCATGTTTAAATTAATTTGCTGCCAAATGTATTCCATGATCTCCACTAATGATGATGTATTAGTTTTATTTAAGATTTAAATGAATAAATCTTCAAAACTACTGAACATACACTAATTATATATCACTATAAAGGGAATTGAAAGACATTTGAAATAAGGTATCACTCGACCCCCCCTTTTCATTTAAGATTTGGTGGTGTCACCCCCGCTTAGGGGGCTGCACGTGCTAACGTGATTTTTTGCCAAACTTGTGTCACCCTCGAAAACAAAATGGACGGGTCTGAGCGTTTTTCAAAAAAAAACCTGCCAGTAAATGCGTCTGTTTCGTTTTCGATGCGCCACCCTATATATGTTTTTTACATTCTAAATGACTACCAGCGTCCCAGCTGGGATCATGACCTCTATCTTGACCTCATTGTCTCCTGCTGTTCGTCCTCGCGATGAGAAATAATCCTCATCGATCTGGCGCGCTCTTTTCCCTTCTCTGGCATCAATAAATAATCTTCAGTAGTTCTTGATTACCGCTTAATCGACCGACCCTGCGTGAAGATATCTCCATCTTTTACTCCAAGATGCGGTTCCAACTCTCCTCCCTTATGCTCTTTCCGTCCATTATTATAAGCTTTTCTCCATTACTCTACTAATTTTCTTGTTTTACGAGGTATGTAAATTAAGTAATGAGACTGGCAACGTAGCGTTCGATCTGGCATCACTTGAGGTGCCGGGCATGGAGGGAGGACAGGGGAACGTGTGATCCACCTTCAGTACAAGCTTCAACTCGCTCGAGTCATTTGATTGTCTGTAGCGTTTTTTTTTTGTAGAACAGTTTTTTCTGTTGTGCTCTATAAACGAGTGACATCAATTTTGAGCAACTGTTTAACTTCAGACTTTCTTATTGTATTTGAATAAAAAAATCAGTCTTATCAATTAATTCACAGATCTTGTACGTACGGCATTATACAGGGTGTTCCATAATTATTGCGACAAAATGATAGGGGTTGTAGAGGGCATCAAAATGAACAATTTTGCCTTATAAACCCCTGTTCGGAAATATGCCGTTTGGGCTGCAGCAAAAAAAACATCAGTTTCTTGAAACGGCTTACCTACAGTAATTGCTCAAAGTGTCCTCCACCTAGTTCAATACACAGCTGTGCACGATTGTTCAATGATCGGCGAACTCTGTGGCATACCCCCGGTATGTCCTGAATATGTGCGGACGCGGCCATCACTCTTCCCAGTAGCTCTTGTTGGTTGGGAACAGGAGTTTCGTATACTAAAGCTTTCAGATGGCCCCAGAACAAAGCAATCCAGTGGGGTCAGGTCGGGTGACCGCGCAGGCCAAGGCACAGGGCCACCTCGGCCTATCCACCTATTTGGAAATTTGTCGTCCAAATACTGCCGCACTTGTAAAGAAAAGTGGGCTGGAGCGCCATCGTGTTGAAACCACATGTTGGCTCTTATGTTCATTGGCACATTTTCTAATAGTTCCGGTAGCACATGCTGTAAGAATCGACCATAAGCATGCCCATCCAAACGTGGTGGAAGCAAATATGGCCCGATGATATGCTCGTCCACAATGCCCCACCAGATGTTAATTGAAAACTGATGTTGGTCTCTATGGATGGCTATGGCTTGAGGGTTTTCTTCATCCCAAATGTGACTGTTACGGCTATTAAAATAACCGTCCTTTGTAAAACAGGACTCGTCAGTGAACAAAACGTAACGACCAAAGTTTGGTTGCCTCAACTTCTGCTGCAGCCACCAACGACAAAAACGTCGACGCGGCAGATAATCTTCTGGACCCATGGCTTGGATTTTTAAAAGGTGGTTTGGGTGTAGTTGCTGGTCATGGACAACCCGCCAAACAGTAGTTTGAGACGCTGCCATATCATGTGCAATAGCACGCACGCTTGTACGCGGATTGGCCTCCACATGGTGCATAATCGTTTCCTCAAATTCTGCTGTGCGCTTCGTGAAGGGCCGCTCTGCTCCCGCGAGGTGTCTGATGCTGCCACTGACACAAACACGTCAATGAATCCTTGCAAAAATGGCGTGATGCGGATGAGGACGTTCTGGAAAGCGTTGGGCGTAGATTCGCGAGGCTCGTCTCTCTTAAGGTAAAATTAGCGGTAGTGCTCAAACGGCATATTTACGAACAGGGGTTTATAAGGCAAAATTGCATATTTTTATGCCCTCTACAACCCCTATCATTTTGTCGCAATATTTATGGAACACCCTGTATACTAAGTGACATATAAATCCGAACACCCAGTTTAAATGGTTTTATTTTAATAAAAGTTGGTGAATGTATTTATCTTACTGTAAATAACAAGTGAAAAAATTGTCAGCCTTATCAGTTGGACATTCCGGTTTTTATACTGCTATTTTTTAATTCACTAACGCTCTAAAAATGAATATTTCAGCCACAGTAAAGGATCAACGTTGGCGGATTTTGGTTCTTGACATCCTTTACGATCGGTTACGATGCCTAGAGTATGGAGACCTGTACGATTTCGTCAACTTAGTGAGTTTGATAGGGGCCGTATAGTGGGACTTCGGGAAGCTGGACTTTCTTTTCGGGCAATTGCAGTTAGAGTGCAAAGAAGTGTAGACACTGTGGTTAGGTGTTGTCAGGCATGGCTTCGAGAAGGCCGTACGCAAAGAGCAAGGGGCACTGGACGCCGCGGTAGAACAACAGACCGTGAAGATCGCCGCCTAAGTTTATTGGCCTTAAGGGACTGTTTCTCCACTACCAGGTCTATTGCAAACGAATGGTTTGCAGAACGCGGAAGACCTATTGGCATGCGAAGTGTTTACCGACGAATGAGAAGTTTTGGCTTGTTTTCATATCGGCCACACTGGGTCCTCCCTTTAACTCGAGAACACCGACGTAATCGCCATGAGTGGTGCAGACAACGGTCACTCTGGGATCAGGAATGGAACAGTATTGTCTTTAGTGACGAGTCTCGATTTTGTTTAGGCATGCACGATGGTCGTGCCAGGGTTAGAAGGCGACGTGGTGAAAGGAGGAATCCACAGTTTTTTGTTGAAAGACGTGTTCATCACACTGTTGGAGTTATGGTTTGGGGTGCTATAGCTTATGGTTCCAGGTCACCTTTAATCTTCATCAGAGGTAACATGAACGCGCAGCGTTATATCCACGAAGTTCTAGAACACCATCTTTTACCCTATCTTAACACCCTGGCAGATCCAACTTTCCAACAAGATAATGCCCGACCACATGTTGCAAGAGTCACAATAGACTTCTTTCAACATAATGATGTCACATTGTTACCATGGCCACCAAGATCTCCCGACTTATCCCCAATTGAGCACGTGTGGGATATGATGGGTAGGAGATTGCTCAATTTGCAACGTCCTCCTCAGACTCTAGAAGCACTTCGAGAGGAGTTGGTGGTTGCCTGGAATGAGATACCACAGGAGGACATTGACCACCTGATCAGAAGCATGCCTAGGCGCGTTGGAGAATGCGTAGCACATCAGGGTGCATCCACATATTATTAAAGGTCAAAGGGCTTTAAAGCAGTGCAATCATTTTGAAATTTTTATCATTTACTTATTATGCTTCATTAAGTACTTATACAAAATTTTATTAAAGTAAAACCATTTAAACTGGGTGTTCGGATTTATATGTCACTTAGTCACATGCTCTTTATCTCTCACTCTTTCGTTTTGAAAAGCTTTGAATAAATTGTAATATTTGAAAAGCTAGCCGATTTTTAAACGTATCTAGAATAGCTACATAATCATTCACTCACCTCGAGTGGCAGCACTGGATTATTTTCCTGTAACCGGAAAAGCTTGTCTTATCAGGTAGTGGTAGTAGTATTCATTTGTAAATGAAGTTTTAAAGAAATATCATACAATCAGGCTATAAATAAACGTACAATATCCGCGGAAGCCAAAGGTTTGTGCGTGGCATTGAAGTTAAACTTGTACAGTATTGAGATTTCCATAAATGGTACCTCCTCAGGTAATAGGGGCATAAACATCGTTGTCGCCCAATGATCAGTATTAGTAATACACTTGTATCTCAACGACTTGGTAGTACCAATGGTTGGTTTAATTGGAATGGATTACTCTTGAACGGAGAAAAACAGTAGCTATGAGACAGATTGTGACAATTTGATGCTACGTGTGGCAAATTCATCCATAATCACATATAGCTGTCAAAGCATAATATTCCTTAGATCCTTGTTTGAGTTGGAGATTTCACTGCCAATAATTAATTCCAAAACTACATTCAGTAACATTTTTGTTAAACAATTTAAGGTCATTACTGGGACATGATCAATTGTTATTGCTCCGCCATGCCTATGTAAGTATCAGATTTCGTTAAGGGGTATGAGCACAAATTCACACGCTGGCTTGGTAGCCCCTAAGAGGGCAATTAGATGTCTGGTAAGGCAAAAACTAGTCATAGTAGATTATGTTCTTACTTGATGTTCGTATTTATGAGTTTATGAATTTCAGTCCTAGATACAGAATGTAGCCACATTTGCAAAATTCCCCTACTACTGTGCCACGAATTTTGTACCTTGTATAACTACTGTTTAATTTTTCTGGTTCATAACAGTAAATCCACGATTCGTCACCACTAACAATGCTGTACACATTTTTTGAGTTTCCGAAATTGAAACGGTCAAGCGTTTTTTGACACCAATTAACCCTGGCTGATTTCTGCTCTTCAGTCAACAGGTGGGGTATATAACGAGAAACAAATTTTCTTACTCCTTATTCTTCATGTAAAAATTTTTGAATTGAGGTATTTGAGATCTTCAAGGACGCCTCAATCTCGCCATACGTCACATGTCTATCTTCAATGATGAGTTTGCGCACAGCATCGACGTTCTCCTGGGTGACTGCCGTTTTTGGTGCACCTACCCTGGAATCGTCGCTAAGATTCACCCGTCCACGTTTGAATTCTCCATACCAACGGGAAATTGTCGACTGATGTGGCGCTTCTTTGCCGAAAATAGACAGTAATTCAGCATGGCATTCTTATTGCGATAATTGCCTCTGATAAGTTGTAATAAATTATGGCACGAAAATGTTCTCGGTTGAGTTCCAGTTTTATATTGACTTGGTGACACTTAAAAATTCACTGTAGTGAGAACACTGCACATATTGTTGTGAAACTTTGAATTTACGTTTACTAAAGAGTGAGGTTAAGATTCAGTACTGACGTTCGATCCGCGCGGCCTACCATGCTTCTATATGCAAAACTTAAACGACATCCCTCGTAATGTTGTACGAGTATCATCTGAAAAACGGGTTATTTTGCCAATACACTTAATTTGGAAAATATCGTTTAAATATGTATTCAATAACAGTGGACCTAAAATTGTTCCTTGTGGGACCCCACTCTTTATACAGGGTGTCCCAGAGGTCGACGTCAAGCCGAAACCGGGTGATAGGCAAAGTCATAACAGCTATCAGAAAAATATTTAAAAAAAATTTATGTATCTGTTTTGAAAATTATAGGTCTTTGAAAAAATATAGAAATTTCACACCGTACGGCAGTCTGTCAACTCCTGTTACTACAAATATTAACTTTTTTTGGATTTTATTTCTACAATGTAATGATGAATAATGCATCTTCAAACTGGTGTCTCAACCTTACTGCCAACTTTTCTCGTTCAGGAAAAATTGCCACTTATTTCCCAACCAAGTAGTCCAAAGTAAAACTTTGCTCAACTTTAACTGGCTGTACTGGAAAAAAATGTACTACGAGAGTTTGGCAAGTAACCTTAAAAGTTGGCGCATTTAATAAAGATTCCAAAATGGTATAACACTTAGAAGATTACTCGTTAACTTATGCACAATTTTTATTAATTTGAAGAAAAACTGATGAAAATTTTTCAAAATTTCCTAATTAAACAGCGATTGTGAAAACGCACAAGGACCCTTAAGGATAACTGTTTGCACAACAGTGGGCTTCAAAATGCTGATGACGATTTACCTTTACAGCAAATGCTCAAACTGTTTTCCTTCAGCCGCAATACACGCTCTTAAAAAAGATCGGGTTATTAAACGAGCGAATCCACGGTTATTAACAAACTCAGCTGCTTCCAATAGTCTTTGCCGTAGCTCAGCTACATTTTGAATCGGCTTGAAATACACTTTTTCTTTTACAGTTCCCCGGTAAAAAAAATCTAACGGATTCAAATCTGGTGACCGGGCTGGCCACGGTATTGTACCAGACCGCCCTATCCATCTGCCTGGAAAGTTTTGATCGAGATACTCTCTCACTGAGAGTGCATAGTGCGCTGGGCAGCCATCATACTAAAAGCACATGTCCCTGTAAATACTCAGTGGCACGTCCTCCAATAAATTTTCTAAATGATTTTGCAAAAAACCTAAATAAACCTCAGCAGTCAAAGTCTCTGGGAACTCAAACGGACCGATTATTTTACCATTTAAAATTCCTATCCAATGGTTTATCTTGAAGCGATATTGAGATTTATCTTCTCTCATCGAATGTGGGTTTGCTACGTGCCACTCGTGTAAGTTATGCAGGTTCATGTACCCATCTTTCTTAAATGTGGTCACATCTGACCATAAAATTCTTTCAAAGAACCGTGGATCTTCCCTGTGTCTTTCTAACATTGTGCGACGAAAAGCAACTCGGGGCTCATAATCCCGGGGCAGAAGAGCTTGAACACGTTGTACGTGGTATGGATGGAGCACGTTTTTTTGCAAGATTCTATGGGCTGTAATTTTGGGCACACCTGTTTTTAGTTCTATTGCACGCACTGAAGTACTCGGGTCTTCTTCGACAGCTCCTAGCACCACGTCTTCGTAAGGAAGGAAAGATCTTCCCTCACCGTGTGATTGGTTTGGTATTTTTCCCTCTGAGAACAGTAAGCGGTTCACATTTGTGAACACTCGATGATCTGGATGACGAGCTGCATTCGGGTACCTCTCACAGTAAAGTCTCGCTGCAGCACTAGCGTTGCATCTGCATTCCCCATAAATGAGGTGCATGTAAGCATATTCTTGTACGGTGTACACGGACATAGCGGCACTGCACAATCACACTATCAAAGATAGTCTAAGGAAAGCAAATGTTGTTTTGAAGAGCAATTAAACAGTCCAAATACAAATCACAAGCGATCAACAGTCCAGTTCACGAATCCAAAATTAGTAACAGTACGAAATCAACATGCACGAACATGTAAAGATGCGCAGTAAACGAAGGAGTACTGATCGGTATCAAAGTGTGCAATAGCAAGTAAGTGATGTGCTTCATCCATACCACATACAGCGTGTTCAACCTCTCCTGCCCCGGGATTATGAGCCCCGAGTTGCTTTTTGTCGCACAATGTTAGAAAGACACAGGAAAGATTCACAGTTCTTTGAAAAAATTTTATGGTCGGATGAGACCACATTTAAGAAAGATGGGTACATGAACCTGCATAACTTACACGAGTGGCACGTAGAAAACCCACGTTTGATGAGAGAAGATAAATCTCAATATCGCTTCAAGATAATCCATTGGACAGGAATTTTAAATGGTAAAATAATCGGTCCTTTTGAGTTCCCAGAGACTTTGACTGCTGAAGTTTATTTGGATTTTTTGAAAAATCATGTAGAAAATTTATTGGTGGACGTGCCACTGAGTATTTACAGGGACATGTGGTTTCAGCATGATGGCTGCCCAGCGCACTATGCACTCTCAGTGAGAGAGTATCTCGATCAAAACTTTCCAGGCAGTTGGATAAGGCGGTCTGGTACAATACCGTGACCAGCCCGATCACCTGATTTGAATCCTTTAGATTTTTTTACTGGGGAACTGGAAAAGAAAAAGTGTATTTCAAGCCGATTCAAAATGTAGCTGAGCTACGGCAAAGACTATTGAAAGCAGCTGAGTTTGTTAATAACCGTGGATTCGCTCGTTTAATAACCCGATCTTTTTTAAGATGTCGAGCGTGTATTGCGGATGAAGGAAAACAGTTTGAGCATTTGCTGTAAAGGTAAATCATCATCAGCAGCATTTTGACGCCCACTGTTGTGCAAACAGTTATCCTTAAGGGTTCTTGTGCGTTTTCATAATCGCTGTTTAATTAGGAAATTTTGAAAAATTTTCATCAGTTTTTTTTTCAAATAAAAATTGTGCATAGGTTAACGAGTAATCTTCTAAGTGTTATACCATTTTGGAATCGTTATTAAATGCGCCAACTTTTAAGGTTACTTGCCAAACTCTCGTAGTACATTTTTTTCCAGTACAGCCAGTTAAAGTTGAGCAAAGTTTACCTTGGAATACTTGGTTGGGAAATAAGTGGCAATTTTTCCTGAACGAGAAAAAATGGCAGTATGGTTGATGCACCAGTTTGAAGATCCATTATTCATCATTACGTTGTAAAACTAAAATCCAAAAAAAGTTAATATTTGTAGTAACAGGAGTTGACAGACTGCCGTAGGGTGTGAAATTCCTATATCTTTTTCAAAGACCTATAATTTTCAAAACACATACATAAAATTTTTTTAAATATTGTTTTGATAGCTGTTATGACTTTGCCTATCACCCGGTTTCGGCTTGACGTCGACTTCTGGGACACCCTGTATGCATTCTCTTCCTAAATGATCTTGATATCTGGACAGATTGTGAGCGATTTAATAGATAATTGTCGATCAGTGAGTATGCTTTTCCTCTAAAACCAATTCTCTCTAATGTTTCTGATAATAATTTGCGATTAACTGTACCGAAAGCTTTCTTTAAATCAACAAAAATGCAGATAGAAGGAATTTTGTTATCAATATTTTGATGTACATATTTGACTTACAGTTGTGGACTTCCCTTCTGTATATGCGTATTGATTTTCACTTAAAATTTTGTATTTTGTGAGGTATCGAACCTTTCTAGTAGCTAAAACTTTTTCAAATACTTTTGCTACACTAGATATTATTTTCCTGATTTATCTCGGTATTATATTACTTTTTTAAAATTGAGACGTATATGCCGGATAAAAAGCATTTGTTGATTAGGTGTGTGAGTGGTTCTGTTATGTCCTTGGCTATAATTTTCAAAAGCTCGATTTTCATACCGTCGAACCCAGGACGTAAGATCCTATATAATGTCAAAAAAAAAAGATAAAATGTCAACTTGTTGACCAAGTAGGCTAGTGTGCAAATAGTTCAATCCACGCTTGCTACCAGTGAGCATGAAGTGAACGACAGTTAGTTCCAAGTTGACGTCTTGTAGGGAAACCTACATAATGTAAAAAAACCGTTACTTAATACTCCTGCCGACACTCTTGAAGAAAGTAATACTTGGTGCATCGCTAACGTTTTCTCTTCACTACCACTGGTACCTACCCTTAGCCTCGGCGATGCTCCGACTATCCCTACGAGCACGCTCACCACTGCCATCGCGACCACCGAATCCACCCTTATTGCCATCGTAGTACCCGTACGCACCACCAATCGAACCACAAGCACGTCCTCGAGAATCACCACACGGCTTCTTGTAAGTACGTGAGGCCGCACCGGCCCAACGGCAGGTTTTATAGCCATGGCCGGAAGCTATTGATGGCTACCGCCGCCGGCGAAGAAGTTTAGAAGAATAGGACGAAGGAAGCGTCGAGGCGGTGGACACTATACAGGGTGATGCTGCTGAAATGAGTGCAATGCTTGCCACGTATTGCAAGGAGAACAGATCGATCAAGGTCCAAGATACATGGTCAAACTTAGGTTATTTTAAATGAGGCAGAATTTCCTAACTACTTGAAATTACCAGATAATCATTTCTTTCTCATACCAGATTTATCCCAAATTCACTTTTGTTTTTTTCTTGACTTTATTCGAGGTGGGGTTTCAAAATAAATTGCATGTTCTCATTGTTACTTATTCTCCTCTACAAAAGGGCGTAGTCGAATTTTCAATTCGACATTTCGTCTTTCGATTTTCATCAATAACTTTTTCATATAGACGCTATACTGGAATTCTGTAGATTTAAATGAACTTTTCAGTCCTAAATTCAGTGATGTATTCCCTTAGTTGGACATGCATTTGTTGTTGGATGAAGATTATAAGGACTTATACAGGGTGTCCCAGAAGTCGACGTCAAGCCGAAACCGGGTGATAGGCAAAGTCATAACAGCTATCAGAAAAATATTTAAAAAAAATGTATGTATGTGTTTTGGAAATTATAGGTCTTTGAAAAAAATATAGAAATTTCACACCCTACGGCAGTCTGTCAACTCCTGTTACTACAAATATTACCTTTTTTTGGATTTTATTTTTACAATGTAATGATGAATAATGCATCTTCAAACTGGTGTCTCAACCTTACTGCCAACTTTTCTCGTTCAGGAAAAATTGCAACTTATTTCCCAACCAAATATTCCAAAGTAAAACTTTGCTCAACTTTAACTGGCTGTACTGGAAAAAAATGTACTACGGGAGTTTGGCAAGCAACCTTAAAAGTTGGCGCATTTAATAACGATTCCAAAATGGTATAACACTTAGAAGATTACTCGTTACGAACTTATGCACAATTTTTATTTGAAAAAAAACTGATGAAAATTTTTCAAAATTTCCTAATTAAACAGCGATTATGAAAACGCACAAGTACCCTTAAGGATAACTGTTAGCACAACAGTGGGCGTCAAAATGCTGCTGATGATGAATTACCTTTACAGCAAATGCTCAAACTGTTTTCCTTCAGCCGCAATACACGCTCGGCATCTTCTTAAAAAAGATCGGGTTATTAAACGAGCGAATCCACGGTTATTAACAAACTCAGCTGCTTCCAATACTCTTTGCCGTAGCTCAGCTGCATTTTGAATCGGCTTGAAATACACTTTTTCTTTTACAGTTCCCCAGTAAAAAAATCTAAAGGATTCAAATCAGGTGATCGGGCTGGCCACGGTATTGTACCAGACCGCCTTATCCATCTGCCTTTTTTTGATCGAGATACTCTCTCACTGAGAGTGCATAGTGCGCTGGGCAGCCATCATGCTGAAACCACATGTCGCTGTAAATACTTAGTGGCACGTCCACCAATAAATTTTGTACATGATTTTTCAAAAAATCCAAATAAACTTCAGCAGTCAAAGTCTCTGGGAACTCAAACGGACCGATTATTTTACCATTTAAAATTCCTGTCCAATGGTTTATCTTGAAGCGATATTGAGATTTATCTTCTCTCATCAAATGTGGGTTTGCTACGTGCCACTCGTGTAAGTTATGCAGGTTCATGTACCCATCTTTCTTAAATGTGGTCTCATCCGACCATACAATTTTTTCAAAGAACTGCGGATCTTTCCTGTGTCTGTCTAACATTGTGCGACAGAAAGCAACTCGGGGCTCATAATCCCGGGGCAGGAGAGGTTGAACACGCTGTATGTGGTATGGATGAAGCACATCTCTTACTTGCTATTGCACAGTATGATACCGATCAGTACTCCTTCGTTTACTGCGCATCTTTACATGTTCGTGCTTGTTGATTTCGTACTGTTACTAATTTTGGATTCGTGAACTGGACTGTTGATCGCTTGTGATTTGGATTTGGACTGTTCAATTGCTCTCCAAAACAACATTTGCTTTCCTTAGACTATCTTTGATAGTGTGATTGTGCAGTGCCACTATGTCCGTGTACACCGTACAAGAATATGCTAACATGCACCTCATTTATGGGGAATGCAGATGCAACGCTAGTGCTGCAGCGAGACTTTACTGTGAGAGGTACTCGAATGTAGCTCGTCATCCAGATCATCGAGTGTTCACAAGTGTACACCGCTTACTGTTCTCAGAGGGAAAAATACCAAACCAATCACACGGTGAGAGAAGATCTTTCCTTCCTTACGAAGACGTGGTGCTAGGAGCTGTCGAAGAAGACCCGAATACATCAGTGCGTGCAATAGAACTAAAAACAGGTGTACCCAAAAGTACAGCCCATAGAATCTTGCAAAAAAACAAGCTCCATCCATACCACATACAGCGTGTTCAACCTCTCTTGCCCCGGGATTATGAGCCCCGAGTTGCTTTTTGTCGCACAATTTTAGAAAGACACAGGGAAGATCCACGGTTCTTTGAAAAAATTTTATGGTCAGATGAGACCATATTTAAGAAAGATGGGTACATGAACCTGCATAACTTACACGAGTGGCACGTAGCAAACCCACATTTGATGAGAGAAGATAATTCTCAATATCGCTTCAAGATAAACCATTGGACAGGAATTTTAAATGGTAAAATAATCGGTCCGTTTGAGTTCCCAGAGACTTTGACTGGTGAAGTTTATTTGGATTTTTTGAAAAATCATGTACAAAATTTATTGGTGGACGTGCCACTGAGTATTTACAGGGACATGTGGTTTCAGCATGATGGCTGCCCAGCGCACTATGCACTCTCAGTGAGAGAGTATCTCGATCAAAACTTTCCAGGCAGATGGATAGGGCGGTCTGGTACAATACCGTGGCCAGCCCGGTCACCAGGTTTGAATCCGTTAGATTTTTTTTACTGGGGAACTGTAAAAGAAAAGGTTTATTTCAAGCCGATTCAAAATGTAGCTGAGCTACGGCAAAGACTATTTAAAGCAGCTGAGTTTGTTAATAACCGTGGATTCGCTCGTTTAATAACCCGATCTTTTTTAAGATGTCGAGCGTGTATTGCGGATGAAGGAAAACAGTTTGAGCATTTGCTGTAAAGGTAAATCATCATCAGCAGCATTTTGACGCCCACTGTTGTGCAAACAGTTATCCTTAAGGGTTCTTGTGCGTTTTCATAATCGCTGTTTAATTAGGAAATTTTGAAAAATTTTCATCAGTTTTTTTTTCAAATAAAAATTGTGCATAGGTTAACGAGTAATCTTCTAAGTGTTATACCATTTTGGAATCGTTATTAAATGCGCCAACTTTTAAGGTTACTTGCCAAACTCTCGTAGTACATTTTTTTCCAGTACAGCCAGTTAAAGTTGAGCAAAGTTTACCTTGGAATACTTGGTTGGGAAATAAGTGGCAATTTTTCCTGAACGAGAAAAAATGGCAGTATGGTTGATGCACCAGTTTGAAGATCCATTATTCATCATTACGTTGTAAAACTAAAATCCAAAAAAAGTTAATATTTGTAGTAACAGGAGTTGACAGACTGCCGTAGGGTGTGAAATTCCTATATCTTTTTCAAAGACCTATAATTTTCAAAACACATACATAAAATTTTTTTAAATATTGTTTTGATAGCTGTTATGACTTTGCCTATCACCCGGTTTCGGCTTGACGTCGACTTCTGGGACACCCTGTATGCATTCTCTTCCTAAATGATCTTGATATCTGGACAGATTGTGAGCGATTTAATAGATAATTGTCGATCAGTGAGTATGCTTTTCCTCTAAAACCAATTCTCTCTAATGTTTCTGATAATAATTTGCGATTAACTGTACCGAAAGCTTTCTTTAAATCAACAAAAATGCAGATAGAAGGAATTTTGTTATCAATATTTTGATGTACATATTTGACTTACAGTTGTGGACTTCCCTTCTGTATATGCGTATTGATTTTCACTTAAAATTTTGTATTTTGTGAGGTATCGAACCTTTCTAGTAGCTAAAACTTTTTCAAATACTTTTGCTACACTAGATATTATTTTCCTGATTTATCTCGGTATTATATTACTTTTTTAAAATTGAGACGTATATGCCGGATAAAAAGCATTTGTTGATTAGGTGTGTGAGTGGTTCTGTTATGTCCTTGGCTATAATTGTCAAAAGCTCGATTTTCATACCGTCGAACCCAGGACGTAAGATCCTATATAATGTCAAAAAAAAAAGATAAAATGTCAACTTGTTGACCAAGTAGGCTAGTGTGCAAATAGTTCAATCCACGCTTGCTACCAGTGAGCATGAAGTGAACGACAGTTAGTTCCAAGTTGACGTCTTGTAGGGAAACCTACATAATGTAAAAAAACCGTTACTTAATACTCCTGCCGACACTCTTGAAGAAAGTAATACTTGGTGCATCGCTAACGTTTTCTCTTCACTACCACTGGTACCTACCCTTAGCCTCGGCGATGCTCCGACTATCCCTACGAGCACGCTCACCACTGCCATCGCGACCACCGAATCCACCCTTATTGCCATCGTAGTACCCGTACGCACCACCAATCGAACCACAAGCACGTCCTCGAGAATCACCACACGGCTTCTTGTAAGTACGTGAGGCCGCACCGGCCCAACGGCAGGTTTTATAGCCATGGCCGGAAGCTATTGATGGCTACCGCCGCCGGCGAAGAAGTTTAGAAGAATAGGACGAAGGAAGCGTCGAGGCGGTGGACACTATACAGGGTGATGCTGCTGAAATGAGTGCAATGCTTGCCACGTATTGCAAGGAGAACAGATCGATCAAGGTCCAAGATACATGGTCAAACTTAGGTTATTTTAAATGAGGCAGAATTTCCTAACTACTTGAAATTACCAGATAATCATTTCTTTCTCATACCAGATTTATCCCAAATTCACTTTTGTTTTTTTCTTGACTTTATTCGAGGTGGGGTTTCAAAATAAATTGCATGTTCTCATTGTTACTTATTCTCCTCTACAAAAGGGCGTAGTCGAATTTTCAATTCGACATTTCGTCTTTCGATTTTCATCAATAACTTTTTCATATAGACGCTATACTGGAATTCTGTAGATTTAAATGAACTTTTCAGTCCTAAATTCAGTGATGTATTCCCTTAGTTGGACATGCATTTGTTGTTGGATGAAGATTATAAGGACTTATACAGGGTGTCCCAGAAGTCGACGTCAAGCCGAAACCGGGTGATAGGCAAAGTCATAACAGCTATCAGAAAAATATTTAAAAAAAATGTATGTATGTGTTTTGGAAATTATAGGTCTTTGAAAAAAATATAGAAATTTCACACCCTACGGCAGTCTGTCAACTCCTGTTACTACAAATATTACCTTTTTTTGGATTTTATTTTTACAATGTAATGATGAATAATGCATCTTCAAACTGGTGTCTCAACCTTACTGCCAACTTTTCTCGTTCAGGAAAAATTGCAACTTATTTCCCAACCAAATATTCCAAAGTAAAACTTTGCTCAACTTTAACTGGCTGTACTGGAAAAAAATGTACTACGGGAGTTTGGCAAGCAACCTTAAAAGTTGGCGCATTTAATAACGATTCCAAAATGGTATAACACTTAGAAGATTACTCGTTACGAACTTATGCACAATTTTTATTTGAAAAAAAACTGATGAAAATTTTTCAAAATTTCCTAATTAAACAGCGATTATGAAAACGCACAAGTACCCTTAAGGATAACTGTTAGCACAACAGTGGGCGTCAAAATGCTGCTGATGATGAATTACCTTTACAGCAAATGCTCAAACTGTTTTCCTTCAGCCGCAATACACGCTCGGCATCTTCTTAAAAAAGATCGGGTTATTAAACGAGCGAATCCACGGTTATTAACAAACTCAGCTGCTTCCAATACTCTTTGCCGTAGCTCAGCTGCATTTTGAATCGGCTTGAAATACACTTTTTCTTTTACAGTTCCCCAGTAAAAAAATCTAAAGGATTCAAATCAGGTGATCGGGCTGGCCACGGTATTGTACCAGACCGCCTTATCCATCTGCCTTTTTTTGATCGAGATACTCTCTCACTGAGAGTGCATAGTGCGCTGGGCAGCCATCATGCTGAAACCACATGTCGCTGTAAATACTTAGTGGCACGTCCACCAATAAATTTTGTACATGATTTTTCAAAAAATCCAAATAAACTTCAGCAGTCAAAGTCTCTGGGAACTCAAACGGACCGATTATTTTACCATTTAAAATTCCTGTCCAATGGTTTATCTTGAAGCGATATTGAGATTTATCTTCTCTCATCAAATGTGGGTTTGCTACGTGCCACTCGTGTAAGTTATGCAGGTTCATGTACCCATCTTTCTTAAATGTGGTCTCATCCGACCATACAATTTTTTCAAAGAACTGCGGATCTTTCCTGTGTCTGTCTAACATTGTGCGACAGAAAGCAACTCGGGGCTCATAATCCCGGGGCAGGAGAGGTTGAACACGCTGTATGTGGTATGGATGAAGCACATCTCTTACTTGCTATTGCACAGTATGATACCGATCAGTACTCCTTCGTTTACTGCGCATCTTTACATGTTCGTGCTTGTTGATTTCGTACTGTTACTAATTTTGGATTCGTGAACTGGACTGTTGATCGCTTGTGATTTGGATTTGGACTGTTCAATTGCTCTCCAAAACAACATTTGCTTTCCTTAGACTATCTTTGATAGTGTGATTGTGCAGTGCCACTATGTCCGTGTACACCGTACAAGAATATGCTAACATGCACCTCATTTATGGGGAATGCAGATGCAACGCTAGTGCTGCAGCGAGACTTTACTGTGAGAGGTACTCGAATGTAGCTCGTCATCCAGATCATCGAGTGTTCACAAGTGTACACCGCTTACTGTTCTCAGAGGGAAAAATACCAAACCAATCACACGGTGAGAGAAGATCTTTCCTTCCTTACGAAGACGTGGTGCTAGGAGCTGTCGAAGAAGACCCGAATACATCAGTGCGTGCAATAGAACTAAAAACAGGTGTACCCAAAAGTACAGCCCATAGAATCTTGCAAAAAAACAAGCTCCATCCATACCACATACAGCGTGTTCAACCTCTCTTGCCCCGGGATTATGAGCCCCGAGTTGCTTTTTGTCGCACAATTTTAGAAAGACACAGGGAAGATCCACGGTTCTTTGAAAAAATTTTATGGTCAGATGAGACCATATTTAAGAAAGATGGGTACATGAACCTGCATAACTTACACGAGTGGCACGTAGCAAACCCACATTTGATGAGAGAAGATAATTCTCAATATCGCTTCAAGATAAACCATTGGACAGGAATTTTAAATGGTAAAATAATCGGTCCGTTTGAGTTCCCAGAGACTTTGACTGGTGAAGTTTATTTGGATTTTTTGAAAAATCATGTACAAAATTTATTGGTGGACGTGCCACTGAGTATTTACAGGGACATGTGGTTTCAGCATGATGGCTGCCCAGCGCACTATGCACTCTCAGTGAGAGAGTATCTCGATCAAAACTTTCCAGGCAGATGGATAGGGCGGTCTGGTACAATACCGTGGCCAGCCCGGTCACCAGGTTTGAATCCGTTAGATTTTTTTTACTGGGGAACTGTAAAAGAAAAGGTTTATTTCAAGCCGATTCAAAATGTAGCTGAGCTACGGCAAAGACTATTTAAAGCAGCTGAGTTTGTTAATAACCGTGGATTCGCTCGTTTAATAACCCGATCTTTTTTAAGAAGATGTCGAGCGTGTATTGCGGCTGTAGGAAAACAGTTTGAGCATTTGCTGTAAAGGTAAATCATCATCAGCAGCATTTTGACGCCCACTGTTGTGCAAACAGTTATCCTTAAGGGTCCTTGTGCGTTTTCATAATCGCTGTTTAATTAGGAAATTTTGAAAAATTTTCATCAGTTTTTCTTCAAATAAAAATTGTGCATAAGTTAACGAGTAATCTTCTAAGTGTTATACCATTTTGGAATCGTTATTAAATACGCCAACTTTTAAGGTTACTTGCCAAACTCTCGTAGTAAATTTTTTTCCAGTACAGCCAGTTAAAGTTGAGCAAAGTTTTACTTTGGAATACTTGGTTGGGAAATAAGTGGCAATTTCTCCTGAACGAGAAAAGTTGGCAGTAAAGTTGAGAGACCAGTTTGAAGATGCATTATTCATCATTACATTGTAAAAATAAAATCCAAAAAAAGTTAATATTTGTAGTAACAGGAGTTGACAGACTGCCGTAGGGTGTGAAATTTCTATATTTTTTTTAAAGACCTATAATTTTCAAAACACATACATAAAATCTTTTTAAATATTTTTCTGATAGCTGTTATAGCTTTGCCTATCGCCCGGTTTCGGCTTGATGTCGACATCTGGGACACCCTGTATATGACAGTTCCGCAAGGAACCGTACTAGGACCAATGCTGTTATCATTTGTACATTAATGACATTTTTAAGTTGAAAAACGATAGAGAAATTATTGTTTTCGCAGACAATAATTTCAAATATTTAAGGGTACTTATAGATAACCAATGTAGACGGAATATACACGTTGAAAATTTAATAAGAAATTTAAGATACCTTGTTCCGAAAATCAAACATTTCAGCCGTTTTTTAAGCGAAACATAGCTGCGCATGATATACGAGTATCATGCCTTTGTTCAATCATTACTATCCTATGGAATCCTAGCATGGGGCTGAGTCATCAATAATTATTATAAAAAAATTAGAATTACGCAAAAGAGGATTTTGAAGGTTCAAGGAAACATCTACACTAATTCTTAGACTAAATAAAACTATCAACCAAAGATCATTCTACTTTCTATGCTCAAAGTTTTATAATGGAAATTTTAAGCATATAAAATGTAAAGGACGTTCAAAAATTGAATTAAAGTCATTGATCCTAAATCAACCAAGGCTACAAATCCATAAGAGATTAAAAATCAACACGTTATTTGATAATGCATTGATGCAAATTTATACATTTGAGTATACTTATTGAAAATTTGTTATATTTATACTAAGTGACATATAAATCCGAACACCCAGTTTAAACGGTTTTATTTTAATAAAAGTTGGTAAATGTATTTATCTTACTGTAAATAACAAGTGAAAAAATTTTCAGCCTTATCAGTTGGACATTCCGGTTTTTATACTGCTTTTTTTTAATTCACTAACGCTCTAAAAATGAATATTTCAGTCGCAGTAAAGAATCAACGTTGGCGGATTTTGGTTCTTGACATCCTTTACGATCGGTTATGATGCCTAGAGTACGGAGACCTGTACGATTTCGTCAACTTAGTGAGTTTGATAGGGGCCGTATAGTGGGACTTCGGGAAGCTGGACTTTCTTTTCGGGCAATTGCAGTTAGAGTGCAAAGAAGTGTAGACACTGTGGTTAGGTGTTGTCAGGCATGGCTTCGAGAAGGCCGTACGCAAAGAGCAAGGGGCACTGGACGCCACCGTAGAACAACAGACCGTGAAGATCGCCGCCTAAGATTATTGGCCTTAAGGGACCGTTTCTCCACTACCAGGTCCATTGCAAATGAATGGTTTGCAGAAGACGGAAGACCTATTGGCATGCGAAGTGTTTACCGACGAATGAGAAGTTTTGGCTTGTTTTTATACCGGCCACACTGGGTCCTCCCTTTAACTCGAGAACACCGACGTAATCGCCTTTAGTGGTGCAGACAACGGTCTCTCTGGGATCAGGAATAGAACAGTATCGTCTTTAGTGACGAGTCTCGATTTTGTTTAGGCATGCACGATGGTCGTGCCAGGGTTAGAAGGCGACGTGGTGAAAGGAGGAATCCACAGTTTTGTGTTGAAAGACATGTCCATCACACTGTTGGAGTTATGGTTTGGGGTGGTATAGCTTATGGTTCCAAGTCACCTTTAATCTTCATCAGAGGTAACATGAACGCGCAGCGTTATATCCACGAAGTTCTGGAACCCCATCTTTTACCCTATCTTGACACCCTGGCAGATCCAACTTTCCAACAAGATAATGCCCGACCACATGTTGCAAGAGTCACAATAGACTTCTTTCAACATAATGATGTCACATTGTTACCATGGCCACCAAGATCTCCCGACTTATCCCCAATTGAGCACGTGTGGGATATGATGGGTAGTAGATTGCTCAATTTGCAACGTCCTCGTCAGACTCTAGAAGCACTTCGAGAGGAGTTGGTGATTGCCTGGAATGAGATACCACAGGAGGACATTGACCACCTGATCAGAAGCATGCCTAGGCGCGTTGGAGAATGCGTAGCACATCAGGGTGCATCCACACATTATTAAAGGTCAAAGGGATTTAAAGCAGTGCAATGATTTTGAAATTTTTATCATTTACTTATTATGCTTCATTAAGTACTTATACAAAATTTTATTAAAATAAAACCATTTAAACTGGGGTTCGGATTTATATGTCACTTAGTATATATAATTCAAGTTCGGTTAAAACCCAAGTGTACACTTTTTTGGGTATATTATGTTCATTAGACGTCGCCGTTATTATTTATACGAAAACTTTATGTTAGACCAATAAACATTATTATTGTTATTGTTATTATTATTGTGAAACCGGAACACAAAATGAACATTGTATTGATTGTAATAACAATAATAACCATAAATAAGCAGAGGTAAACCATAGCAGATTTTCAAAATGTGATACGTTATTTTGTACGCAAAACCTATCTCGTCTGTGTGCACTGTTCACTGCTCGATTTATTTCTCTTTTTCTTTGTCTTCCAACTATGTTGTTACCTATGTCCAATTTGAGGTTTAGTCTGATATATGTACGAAACAAATGAAATCTGATAATTTCAAGGCCTATCTAGGAATTTCTGTTTTTCTGGTGTGGTTAGGCAATGTCAACGTAGGACATACACATTTTTGAAATCAGAATTGAACACTCTATTTATCTGCGCAAAAATCCAATATGGCGTCCATAAGAAAAAATAAAGTTGATGCTAGAGGGAGGTGGGCATATTGAAATTCTAATTATGCCATTTTTGTAGAGGAGAAAAAATAGCAACGTTAATGTAAAATTTATTTTAAAATCCCCCAATACAGGGTGTCCCGAAAAAAGTGTGCAATATTCTACCAGCAGTTTCTAGAGCTTAAAATAGGAAGAAACATTTTTTATAAACGACAAGCGTCCCCTAAGGGCGCTACGATCTTTTAAAGGGGCTTCCTTGAAGATGGTTTTTCCTTAATATTTCCGAAACGTGTTGAGATAAAGACATACAATTTGGTATTCTAGCCTAGTTTTTTATGCTGGATTTAAAAATATTAACAATTTTAGACAGTTTTGTTTGGAAGCGTATGTAACAGGGACGGACAACTTTTGTTTGCAGTCATGGCTAACTATGTATGTATAATCAACAATTCATTTAAATTCGCAGTACATTTCCTATCATGTGACAAATTTTTTAGTTTGATTTTATTCAAAAATGGCACAATTTATCTATATTCAATAAGAGTACCTTTTTTATGTAGAAAATTCTAAATTTTCAAATTCTAAAATTGAATTTCAAAAATAGAACCACACAAAAATTTTGGGGCTAAAATAACCTGAGTCCGTCCCTATTAGATAGGCTTCCAAACAAAACTGTCTAATATTGTTAATATTTTTAAATCCAGTATAAAAAACTAGGCTAGAATACCAAATTTTATGTCTTTATCTCAACACGTTTCGGAAATATTAGGGAAAAACCATCTTCAGGGGAGCTCCTTTAAAAGACCGCAGCGCCCTTAGGGGACGTTTGTCGACCTATGTTTATATGAACTTTTCTTCCTATTTCAAGCTCTAGAAACCGCTGGTAGAATATGGCACACTTTTTTCGGGACACCCTGTATAAATAAAGTCGGGAAAGATTCTCTCTTCTTGAATTCTGAAACTTTCTAAGCTGCATTTTGTTTATTATCTTAACAAGCAGCTTTATCGCCACTTGAGCGATTTCGTACTCTTACAGTTTCCGAGGTCCCAATGGTGAGAGTCGAATTTGAAGCACCCTGTATATTGAAAGATCTATATTTTTATGGGTTTATACGACAAAGTAAATAACACTCCATCCAAACAAAAATATATTTTTGGTAACGTACGATTCAACAATGTATAAATTAAATAGATACCTCAACCCCCACCCAACCACCGCCCCGAAAACAACCGAATTTCACCCCCAGAGTCCTCCACTCTCTTCGTTCCCCCATATATCTCCGTCATAATGATGATCGTGCTGCGCATGCTCGTAGTAGATCTGCTTCTTCGGTTCCCAACTCCTTTTGAGATCGATGAACAGCCTCACTTTGTTGATGAACATCAACGATAGCAGCACCCAGAATATCTTGGTTTGGATGGCGGCTTGGTACAGCTTCAGAGCCAATTCGATTTTCGCTCTTATTATCGCTGCTAGAATGAGCAGTTTCGCCGTCCAGATTATTTCCTGCTTCTTCTTCCTAGCTAAGGGGATGACAATATATTAGCTCTTTTAGTCTGGTTTCATATTAGGGGTGTACGATTCCACGAGACCATTCCGTTTCCTTTGACGATTTTCGAAAACGCTCCATCGAAGATACGGGGCGAGAGAATTTCAGAAAATAATGTTTGTTATCTTAGGCCCCAAAATAAAATTTTAATGTATTTCAAGTTATTAACAGAATAATTCGATTCAGAGTATAAAGCGTGGGGTGCTTGGTATATTAAGGGCCGATTTCACCATCATTAATATCATGGACCAATGGGAAAATAAATGCAATTTGACGGAAGCTGTCAAAGGTATCTGAATATCAGTGATTTCTATTGAAATATTTAATAAAATCGTGAAAATTCGACTGTATTATAAACAAGACAACTTTTTGAGTCCAACATGATGCCTTTGTACAGAAAAAACAGGACAACTTTCATGTATTTTGATATATGTTATAGGTTTACATTTAACAATCCGTTATCCCTTTAGCGAATGGGAATCCGGCAAATAATAGGTCGATTTTCTAGCTGTTAAATTTGGCAGCAGATTTGGACGTTTGTTAATGCATGGCACTCTTGAATTTACCAACTTCAATATACTGAAAGTTATCATTACATACCTGTTGAATAGTGTGGATTTGTCTGTATTTTGCAAGAAAATAGAATATAAAATACATTCCATCCAATTCCTCATCTTCCTTTACGTCATAATAGTAATCATTTATTAATTTATGGGTTAATGAATTTCTTCAAAGCAATAAAAACATTATGACCTCTCCATCCTAAAACACAGATAATATATGTAAGACGTATCAATCCCTACATCTCCCTGATGCATAATGCAATTACTATGGACATAGAGAAAAAAATGTGAAAAATGTTTCACAGATAATGGCTTTTATGTCCAAAAATCAGAAAAACTTGTAATGTTTATTGTTTGTCAATTTTTTTTTTGACTGGCGGGGATATCTATCTGACACTCGCAGGGTTGCCAAGTCTAACGACGATCACGTCCCGTGGTGGAGGGTGCGAAATGAATCTTTTACATTTGCTGGTTTTGAATTTTTTGGTTTTTTGAAATGTATTGATACTTCTAAATATAGGATCGTATCGAACATCCCTACTGTCAAGATGTATAACCCAAGGTACCGACGGAGCTATATTGCATCGTCAAGGAAATTTTAAATTTCCATTTGCATTTTTTCAAGTGTTGTGCAATGATTTTGGGAAAAATGTCATGAATAGTCTTATAAAGCATAGTAGAGTATATTTCAACAGTTGGCGGAACTTACTCCACTGGGATCAGAAGGGTGAAGCTGGATATTAATGCACAATCTGGCAACCCTGTCGCACCCTCACAAAATGACCGCTGATAACCACACAAGTCACCGTGTTGTCATTGAATAGCATGGAATTAAACCTTCAGAGTATAATGTCTTTTGTGACTGGTACCAAGAGTTGACAGATCCCGCACATGTGTCACTCCTTGAAATGCAATAATCAGCTGTATTCAAATAATGTCTAATATAAATATAACCTAGAATGTGTACTCGTGAAAAAATAAAAATATGGCAAATTTGTAGTTTTTTTGCAGGTTTTAGGTTTGATGGTAGCTTTAAGGCTTTGGGAATTTATTAATCGCTGTGAATATAGTGTGGATGTTTGTTCAGTTCCTGAACAACGAAAAATATTCAACTTGTATGTATGGATATCAAATAACCTGAATGGTTTTGTGGGAACATCAATCTAAGGTGCCATAATGGTTCTGATGAACGGCAAGTAAATGAATGAATGTTTGGAAACGAGCAATATCTTTTGGTAGAGCCTGTCATCAAGTAGGTGCTTAATGGCTATCTGGAAGAGGTTTATAGGAAAAAACACCCAGTATCGCATATCAATTGAAGAAAATAATATAAACATGAATAAAAAATCAACAATAGAAATTAAAACATGAATTTATTTCAAAAATCAAACATTTCTTAAAATTTTGACTGAATTATATGTAATTTCTTATTATTCAATAAGCTGGTGATGTATTAATGACAACTTGTCATCTCATACTTTGACAGTATTTTGTTTTCAACATTTCATAGCTATTGGTTGCTAAAATTTGTTGATTGGAACTTGAAGCTCATTCGCTGTATCTGACGGTCTGTTAACCTATACGTGGAGAATAACGGACTGTTGTTGGTGAAATTGGGCCTAAATGTTACAATCATTCTATTGGCAACTATCTACGGGAGGAGAGTTATGAACATGTAGTAAAATGCACTTCACGCTTTTGACTTTTACAATTTTATTAATTTTGATTGATTGTTCGACCATCTACTATAATTATAAACTCTTTGTATTATACAATTTTTAGTTCGGTCAGCTATAAAAGCGTATTTTTTTTAGTTTTTTAAACCTTTATTTGTTCAATGTAATGGCAGGTTAACTTCCAAGTTACGCGACGAGGTACGAGCGTGATATGAGAACCAGTTGTTGGTCACTCCAGGATCTGACATGTGACTTTTCTTCATAAGATCAGATTTAGAATTTTTACTCGTCATCCCCAGTGTCTCGTGTGCATCTCTGATGGATCTTTTTCCAAGGAAACAGCATCCAGTGGGGCAGGAGTAAACCTGGAAGGCAGAGGAGCGCACTAAAGCTTTGTACTAGGAACCTGGTGCCTGACTGTAGTTGAAGTTCTAGTGTTCGAATTAATTTCGATGACGCCTTGCCATCATTCATTTGATCCACTATGATAACTTTGATATTTCCATGATAATTTAGTACGAAAGATCGCTAGTTCTATCT
This sequence comes from Acanthoscelides obtectus, assembly GCA_963669975.1. Lineage (NCBI taxonomy): Eukaryota > Metazoa > Arthropoda > Insecta > Coleoptera > Chrysomelidae > Acanthoscelides > Acanthoscelides obtectus. The sequence continues at coordinate 99,504,244 of CAVLJG010000006.1, read as the reverse complement.
GCAGACATTCGTCAGAAAATTTCTGACAAACGAGCTGCAATTAAACAGGCGAAGAGGTCTTGTCACCCAGATGACATTCGCAGAGCAACGAATCTTGTTCATGAAGTGAAAAATGCTCTTCATGAATTCCGTAATGAGCAATGGAGCGACTTTCTGTCGGGGATGCTTGACTCAAGTATTCTTCTCTGGAAAGTTGCAAAGGCGCTCAGAAACGGAAAGCGAGAACAACTCCAGCACATCCACGGTCCTAGGGGCATAGTCTGTAGGACAGAGGAAAAGGTCGAGGTTTTCGCTGATGCAAAGTCAGTTTTCTCTCAACTATGATCTTGATAATGACCTCGATGAGTAGCAACATATTGTAAGATCCGTCAGGAGATATTTTAGGGCCAACGGCGTAAGTGGCAGTAGTGCCTCCCTTAGTAATTTTTCCTCAGAGGAATTTTCAGAAGATTCCTCAACTGAAGAGCTGCATGACACATCAGCGGAATCTCTTGAGACTCCTCATTGCACATCAACTGAGCTCCAAGATCATTAAAGACCTCAAGGTGCGTAAAGCACCTGGAGAGGATCGAATCACTAATAAGCCGCTGAAGCTACTTTCGCGAAAGTCCTTAACTCATCTCGTGGCAATAATCAATGCCATGCTAAGGACCCAGCACTTCCCAACGCCGTGGAAGACCGCTGCTGTCATAATGATTCCAAAGAAGGTGGTTTCGATATTCCCACAGGATTACCGCCCCATTAGTCTACTGTCAGCTCCTTCTAAGCTCGCTGAAAAGGTGATTCTACGTCACCTTGAAAATTTCTCGGCAGACCACAATGTGATTCCTGACGTGCAATTCGGCTTTCGGTCTGAGCATAGGCTTTTTGAACGAGTAACCAGAGGGTTAACCCGTAACGAAAGTACTGGCATCTTGCGTCTGAAATCCTTCCTCGAGGGTAGGAAATTTCGGATCAAAATTAATAACGTTCTGTCGACAACACGGCCCATCAAAGCCGGTGTCCCTCAGGGTTCGGTTCTTGGACCAGTCCTTCATTCACTTTTTATTCATGACGTCCCTTGCCCCAGCAACTGTGAAATCTATCTATATGCTGGTGACACTGCCCTGGTGGCCCAGTCTTGCTCTGGGGATCTAGTTCACGATAGGCTGCAAAGTGCAGTGGACGAGATATTGGAATAGGCGAATCGGTGGCTGACCAAAATTAGTCATTCGAAAACGCAGGCAATCTATTGTAGGTACTAAAAAACGTAGCGGAGCCCCGTCTGAGGTTTCAGTGAATGGAGTTCGGGTACCATGGGCAAGCTCTGCTAAGTATCCCGGTGTGACTCTTGACAAGGGAATGACCTGGAAGAAGCACACTGAAGCGTTAAAAACTAAATTACAAATCTCGTTTCAGCAACTCTACCCTATGCTATGTAGAACATCGAAATTAAGTTTGATCAACAATGTTCGGCTATACAAGATGATTATTAGACCAGCGATCACTTACGCAAGTGCGGCTTGGTGCTTTCTCGCCAAAACGCATTTGCGTAGCCTGCAGGTTTTGCAGAACAGAACCTTGCGTACAATCACTAACGCTCCATGGTATGTTTCCAACGAGACCCTTTACAGAGACCTTGACATCCCTTACCTAAGAGACTACATCAAACAACAAGCGCAGCTACGTGATAGTCAAGCGGAATCGCATAACAACCCTTTGTTGCGCGAGTCAGTAGACTACACAGTCGAGCAAGTTCGCAAACACACAAGGCCGCGACTCGCACTGTGAACAAAATTAAATCGTGCGACTTTAGGTCCAACCAAAATTATAATTTTTCTTCAATAATTACTTACTTTACTGCCAGTTGACATTTATTTATTTTGAAGTTTTCGCCTTAAGATGTATAAATTAGAAATGAGAAAAAGTATTTATTATCATGGAGGCTGGGAAGCCCAAGATGAAGACCAATTAAGACGGCAAATTTATGAAACACTGAGAGAACTTGATCTGAATTACGTACAGGACCTCATGAGAGACATTCGAAGAATATGTTGTGCCAAAACTTTTAGAACATACGTTATTAGGAAATTAATTGCAGCAGTGGAAATTCATTTAGAATCAAGACGCTAGGCTCAGAGATATTTGCCATCTTCATGGTAGCACACTCAGAGGAGATTCATCAGTGTAACGAGCCGAGCATATTCATACGTTCCAGCAGTCAAGCAGCTCTGAAAGCAGTGGCATCTTCCAGGACAATGTCTCAGTTCAGAAATACACTACTGCTGTTCACAGCTTAGCCACACACAATGGCAGAAAATCGTCGAATCTCTCGAGAACCCCTAGCTATCTATTGTACATAATAGAGAGCTACTTCCACGAAAGGGCACTTATGGTAGAGCAAAAAGCGATGAAGGTAACCATGGGAGTGCCGCAGGGCTCCGTCCTAGGGCCATTGCTATACGTATAGAACGTGTTTTACAATGGTTACAGAATTTGCTTGATAGGCATACGGAATCACGAGAATTGCCATATGGATGGAAGAAAATGGCTTGAAATTATCTCCTGAGAAGACGGAAGTAGTCATACTTTCTGGCAGAAAGAAGCTAGCTTAGCTGTTAAATGTAAGAATTCCGATCTTCGGAGACAAAAAGCAATTAAGTTTGTGGGTGCGTGGCACACCACTGACAAGGCGCGGGGTTTTGGCAGAGGTATCAAACTCAATCAGTCTTTAGGGAGCTGCTGTATACTCGTATAACAAGGCTAGCGGTAGCTGGTATTCCGCCAATTTAATTGCTGGATCTATAAAAAGGGCGTCAAAGCTTCAGGCGAACAGGCGCTTTTTGTCAGATGGCAGAAGAGATGGGATGCAGCTGGTCAAGGTGCAAGGCCCCAAAAGCTGATGCCAGATATTCAAATTTGGATTGACAAGGAAGCGGTGCGGCGAGATTACTATACTGCACAGTTCCTTACAGGACATGGCAGATTCCTGAAGAGGGTAGCAAAGAGATAGTAAGCAAGTTGCGTGTATTGCAATGAAGAGGAGGATACTCCTAATCGCCTACTCGTATGTGGTAGGTGAGTTGGCTACCAGGCATACCTGGAATTGACGCTTGGTGAGAGGCTCATACCTGATGAAAAATAATATTTATGCTGAGTAAGGTACGGGAGATGAAAAAAATACCAAGGAACCAATAGTGCATTTCTATTTTGCTTGGTTGTATGTACATGTACATAGGTATGAAAGTATGTAAGTGTACGATAGAGCGTATATGACTGATACCTTCGGTATGAAAACCTAGCGCAACGTTACCCACTATGACTGGTGGGATGTGTGCGGGATGACTGAGCGGTTTCCAGAAGAATCTCTCACTTCGGGCAGAAAGTGTCGGCAGGGCAATACTGTCGAGTTTGAGAAGCGACCCTGCTTTGGGTTCTGGGACATAGCGGAGCGCCGGGTAGCGAGAGTGCTGATTACCTGGATAGGCTCGGGTGCTTCTGTTCTGGGCATAGGCAGGCGCCAGGTCAACACCGCTTCCAATGAATAAGGTGTATAGGGACCTGTGATGAGCGTGGCAATAGATATATGTGAAGGCAAGGGTTCATACTAGGTGTGGACCGTAAAATTTAGTATTTGCAAGTAAAGAATTGTATTTTGTAAAAATGTATACGTAATGTATATTCGATGCGAAACAGCTTCTCTAAAATCGTCAAAGGAATTCCATGCTTTGGATTCACCACCCTCTATGATTAGGTGTTGGTAAAATTGACAAAAAAGTTTGTCTGATTTGTGACAGAATACTTGTGGATATATTTTTTTTGTCAAATCATATTGAGGGTGAATATTATTTTTTTTTGTAAAAAAATATGTCCTCAAGAATATTAGTATTGAGCCACTTTTGGAATGCATACAGACTATATCAAAGGTATAAAGATGAATATTATATTGTGCCGGTTGTTTCAAATTCGATCTTACCACTGAGATCCCGCAATGGGCCAAAGTTTCATATTTAGGTAAGTAACAAAATGCCCCTTGACAGGTTACAAAATTCAAAGTACTTACCGAGAAATACGAAAAAAAAAACAGATTTACTCAAAATCGTTTTAATTTTTTCCTGGCCTTATTTGTAGTGGGATTTTAAAAACAAATCACAATAACATTACCAATCTTTCTCCTGTACAAAAAAACGGATATGTCATACATTGGCATTAAAATGGCTTAGTTATTTAAAAAAATAAAGAATATTCCAGGTTTTGAAATTTTCATATAGTCACTTGTTTTAAATCGATGGCTTAGTATTAAAACCACATTTGCCTACTTTTGCAGGAAACGCAAAAAAAAAATTTTTTTAAATCGGTTCATTCTTGGAACCATTAAAAATAACAGGTATCAAACCTCAGATTGTTGTTTACGTGTTTACTTTTATCATAAATATACTAAGTGACATATAAATCCGAACACCCAGTTCAAATGGTTTTATTTTAATAAAAGTTGGCGAATGTATTTATCTTACTGTAAATAACAAGTGAAAAAATGTTCAGCCTTAGCAGTTGGACATTCCGGTTTTTATACTGCTTTTTTTTAATTCACTAACGCTCTAAAAATGAATATTTCAGCCGCAGTAAAGAATCAACGTTGGCGGATTTTGGTTCTTGACATCCTTTACGATCGGTTACGATGCCTAGAGTACGGAGACCTGTACGATTTCGTCAACTTAGTGAGTTTGATAGGGGCCGTATAGTGGGACTTCGGGAAGCTGGACCTTCTTTTCGGGCAATTGCAGTTAAAGTGCAAAGAAGTGTAGATACTGTGGTTAGGTGTTGTCAGGCATGGCTTCGAGAAGGCCGTACGCAAAAAGCAAGAGGCACTGGACGCCGCCGTAGAACAACAGACCGTGAAGATCGCCGCCTAAGATTATTGGCCTTAAGGGACCGTTTCTCCACTACCAGGTCCATTGCAAATGAATGGTTTGCAGAACACGGAAGACTTATTGGCATGCGAAGTGTTTACCGACGAATGAGAAGTTTTGGCTTGTTTTCATACCGGCCACACTGGGTCCTCCCTTTAACTCGAGAACACCGACGTAATCGCCTTGAGTGGTGCAGACAACGGTCACTCTGGGATCAGGAATGGAACAGTATTGTCTTTAGTGACGAGTCTCGATTTTGTTTAGGCATGCACGATGGTCGTGCCAGGGTTAGAAGGCGACAAGGTGAAAGGAGGAATCCACAGTTTTTTGTTGAAAGACATGTTCATCAAACTGTTGGAGTTATGGTTTGGGGTGCTATAGCTTATGGTTCCAGGTCACCTTTAATCTTCATCAGAGGTAACATGAACGCGCAGCGTTATATCCACGAAGTTTTAGAACCCCATCTTTTACCCTATCTTGACACCCTGGCAGATCCAACTTTCCAACAAGATAATGCCCGACCACATGTTGCAAGAGTCACAATAGACTTCTTTCAACATAATGATGTCCCGACTTATCCCCAATTGAGCACGTGTGAGATATGATGGGTAGGAGATTGCTCAATTTGCAACGTCATCCTCAGACTCTAGAAGCACTTCGAGAGGAGTTGGTGGTTGCCTGAAATGAGATGCCACAGGAGGACATTGACCACCTGATCAGAAGCATGCCTAGGCGCGTTGGAGAATCCGTAGCACATCAGGGTGCATCCACACATTATTAAAGGTCAAAGGGCTTTAAAGCAGTGCAATCATTTTGAAATTTTTATCATTTACTTACTATGCTTCATTAAGTACTTATACAAAATTTTATTAAAATAAAACCATTTAAACTGGGTGTCCGGATTTATATGTCACTTAGTATAATTTGTAACAAATTTTGATTATAAGAGATCAAAATATACTTTGTCGCGGGCCAAAATCACGTAACATTTTTTTACTATTTTGATCACTTATCAGTCATTTGAATTTCTCTTTATTAATAGTACTGCCCAATCCTTTTTAATGATTTTCTTTTGGCAAATTTCATAGCTTATTGATTGTATAACTTCACACGTATTATATCTTTCTTTCTCAGCGATTCAGTGTTGTTTTGAAATCTTGGAGGACAGGAGACGAAGTCATATTGAAATTTTAACTATGCCATCTTGTAGAGGAGAAAAGGTGAAAATTTTGATGTGCAATTTATTTTAAAATCCGACTACAAATAAAGTCAGGAAAAAATTAAAACGATTTTAGGAAAATTTGGCTTTTTCCCGCAACTTATCAATTTACGAGATTTCAATGGTGAGCATCGAATTTGAAACATCCCGTATATTATTTGGCTGATTAAACTTAACGATTCATTTGAGAAATTACAGTATTCATGTCAAATAACAGGTGTTTGCAATTATTGTCATTTGGAACAATTTTGAAAATGAATTAAAAAAAAAGTGTAGTTAAAGGTTTCTCTTTCCGAAATTTCATCGAGACTTGTGGAGTTATACGCTGTGGTATTTTCATTAAATTGCTATTGACGCTTAGATACTTTCCAGTTCGTTTTTAATTTTATAACCACATTAAAAAATCGTTATGTTTAACCAACGTAAATCATTTGATGTACCTAAGTAATCTTGAGTGTTGAGTCTGTCGTGTGTTATCGTGTATCAGTATCGTTAGATACTGAGTAAATCCAAGTGCTACAAACAAACTAATACAAGCATGCTGTGAATACCCAGTGGTGCTGGTCTCCTTCCTACTCATCTACTATTGCTTCATGTTGCTGGCTGAGGAATACCTAAAAAACTAGATAAACATCTACCAGTGATAGCTGCATAACTTTATCATTTCCCTTGGTGATTTATGTCTACCTGCAAAACTAAACAGAAAGCATTAACGTGACTATACAATCTTTGTGCAAGTCTATCTATTAGCAGGTTCTTTCTAAAAAGTGCAGACTGATGTGCCATAATAGCTACTGATAACTACTGGTGATATTGTGTTCCTACAGACTAAGAGCATAATATATACAACCAGGTCAATGAAGATCTTTTATGTTTTTGACTTTACGTCTGAGATTATTTATCTTGACTTCATAGGAATCACGATGTTTGAAAAATCGATAGAGCACGTTCATTCGAGTAATAATGGTAATTGTAACAAGCTCGTGTGACAAAATCTTTTTGAAAATTAATTAATTTAAAGACATATATTTTCAATACAATATCTCTCGCACCATTTATGGGCAAAATCTAAATACTACTGATTTTTTGAGTAGGTCAAATTGTTAAGCGGGAATTTAGGATAATGAAATTGACATATGAATACTATACAGGGTGGCGCATCGAAAACGAAACAGATGCATTTACTGACAGCTCAGTTTTTTTTTCAAAAACTCTCAGACCCGTCGATTTTGTTTTCGAGGGGGACACAAGTTTGGCAAAAAATCACGTTAGCACGTGCAGCCCCCTAAGCGGGGGTGGCACCACCCCCAAAACCTTAAATGGAAAGGGGGGTCGAGTGATACCTTATTTTAAAGGTCTTTCAATTCCCTTTATAATGATATAAAATTAATGTAGTTTTGAAGATTTATTGATTTAAAGCTTAAATAAAACTAATACATCATCATAAGAATGAAATGACCCGTTAGGCAAATATGACTCTCCATGCAATAATAAAGATTTTGCTCAAAACGTTGCCGCACATTTTGCAATATTTGAGGAGTAATTTGAAGGTACTCATTCACAATTCTTTGTCGCAGGTCTTCTAATGATGTTCGCTGAGTAGCATAGATTTTGCTTTTTAAATGACCCCTCATAAAGAAATCCAAAGGTGATAAATCTGGCGATCTTGGGGGCCATTCACCTCTTCTACCAATCCATCGATCTGGAAACGTCTGATCTAAATATTGTCGAACACGTAATGCGCAATGCGGTGGAGCACCATCCTGTTGGAACATCAACCTATACAGGGTGTCCGCCAAGTTGGGGTTTTCCTTTTCAGAAACAACTACCCTTGAAATAACAAAGGTAATGTGTAGGGAAACGAGGGCGACCAAGTAAAAAAAATAAAGGAAAAAGTACTCACTCTCCAGTTCACGAGAAGGGCTAAGTACGTCTCTGCCCGAAATCATACCGCTCCAACAGAAAATGAAATCAGCTGATGCGCTACCGAGCAGACGCCGGCGGTGGTGCAGACCACGAACAGAGGTAACAAATATGACCATCGTGCAGAAACCACATTGATTGTCTTACACTTAATGGCACATCTTCTAACAAGGAAGGCCAAATGTTGCGTAAAAAGTCTAGGTATTGCATCCCGTCCAATCGATTTGGGAGAATAAATGGTCCAATGAGCATACCGTTCACCATGCCAGCCCAAACATTCACCGAAAATGTTTGTTTAAAATGTGCCCGACGGACAGCGTGCGGATTTTCTACTGACCAAACATGAGTGTTGCGAAAGTTATTCAACCCATTACGCGTGAACGTAGATTCGTCTGTCACCAATATGCACTTCAAAATGTCCGGATTATTGTCATGTTGATGCAACAACCACTCACAAAACCGCACTCTTGCTGGAAAATCGTCAGGTTGAAGGGCTTGTACACGTTGGACGTGAAACGGATACAGCCCCTCTTCACGCAGCGTTTGCCACACTTTAGTTTTTGATACTTGCACTTCTCTAGCCACGTCTCTAGTGCTTGTTGTTTTTTGAAACGCAATCGATTATACGGGTTCGTTTACCTCTACACGCGTGACCGTAACCGTCGGTTGAAGGTTGCATACTGACCTGACACACTGACCCCGACCCAGTTCTGTCGTCGGGTTGAGCTAGTGTCCTAGTACCAGTCGGGGATGTCGCGGCTACAGGACGGTATTCAGATATTTTTGATGTTGCAGAACCCTTTATCTCGGTTCTCTTAAGACATTGGTGTATATGGTACTAAGAAAAATTGCTTATGTTTTCAAGATCTACACGTCGTGTAAAGGAAAACCCCAACTTTGCGGACACCCTGTATATTACTTATTAAGTAAATTCTTTTAGTCAAATTTCTTCTGAAAGTAGTACAAACTAATCTGATGTACCCATTAAAGTCTACTTTAAGCTTTAAATCAATAAGTGGCAACGATGATATACTTTTTATTTTGAAATCGTATCTCAAATAAGACGTTGTCGTCCATCTCGGAATTTCGAAACATTGTAAGTGCCATTTTCTTAGATACCGTTTCCGAGATCCCAACAGTTCTGGTGAAGGGCTTCAAAATTAGATATATTTCTTTTCTAACTTCTATTCCTACGTTAAAATATATCATGCATCAATTTCATCACCTTGAATTCCAGCTTCCTCACTGAATTATAGAAAAAATGTAGGCTTATGAAGGAGTGTGCTGTCAAAAATTAAACATAGGCTATCGGTACCGAAACATTTCGCAACAGTTATTTTGATATTAAAAATTATATCTGAAATTTTGTGTTCCTACGTTTTCTTGCTGTAATTAGATAGTAATTCAAGGTCAGGTTCAAAACATTTCAGAAGCTGTCGAATTTTATAATGTTGTAAACTATTCAATGAGTGCCTTTTTGTTCATCACCGAGTTGTAAACAATAAATATCGTTTGCGCAAGTGCGTTTACGAACATCAAATTGTGCTTCAGGTGGAAGAGCTTGCAAATAGAGCATCCTATATCTATCGTAATACAATTGTTTTGAAAATACGGAGACAATACACATTATCGTTTACTATTTTTACACAATGCTGCCGAAATTTCAGCAGTTATTTTTGATCGCCTTTCACTGGTCATGCCTTGTTATAATAATTAGGGATAACGACACTACAAGTGACACAACTATTTTAATAGAGTAATAATTTATTGTTTGTAAAATGAGATCAAAATATTTTACAATCAACAGGTTGTGCTGTACATCAAACAGCTAAAGAACAAACTAAAACTACATTTATTGCTATTTATATATATATATATATACAAATACAAATATTTAAAAAAATAGCCTTTAAACACCGCTCTTCCTACATATTCGAACACATAAACAAATTCGTATTACTTGTATAATTCAGTGTAGTAATATACTCAACGTTGCCTATCCCACAGTGGTCTATTTATTCGAAAATCTGACAAAAACTGACAAAACAGAGTATCGGAACATGGAATCGGAACTTTGCTTGAACAAGCTTCACGATGACAGACTTGAACTATTTGGTCTATCATTTGACTCCACTTTTTAACGGCAAAATAGGAGACTTGCTGTATTATCAGTTGTGTTGTGTGTTGAAAATATTCAAGCATCTAGATATGGATCATAATAAATAGAGTAGGAATTTTCATTTGATGTAATTGGAAGGTCATTGTTGTTGTCTTCCTGTACACCGCGAGTTGAACTGATTATTTTTAGGTTCACTCCTTCATATCAGTATTATTCAAAGAGGTTTTTAATAAGGTTCCTCCTTTTGCCCCAATTGGAATAAATTATGTGCCAGATAAAGTCTAGTGTTTGCAAACTATTGAGAAATGTTACCTCATACACTGCCATATTACTGCAAGTGGTCATATACAGTGGTTTAACCTTTTTGAATTCATAATTTTGAGTAGTCTTGAAATACCCTTCCATTACCTTCCTAAAGGCAAACTGATATCTGATTATGACATGACGACTGCAAACACTTATGTGCTAGACTTACGAGGTCTGTAAATTAAGCAAAGAGACTGGCAACGTAGCATTCGATCTGACACCACTGGAGGCGCTTGGCTGGGAGGAGAGACAGGGGAAAAAGTGATCCGCCTTCAGTACAAGTTTGAACTCGCTCGAGTCATTTGGTTGTCCTTTGCGATTTTTTTGGAAAATAGTTTTCCGATTGAGTTCTAAAAATGAGTGACATCAATTTCGAGCAAAGGTGTGCTGTTGCTAAGCTTCACCTGGCCTGGGAAAGAGATAAATTGGACTTGCACCACCCTTCGTCAGATCAAGAACAACTGTGAGATGAATCACGATAATGCTTCTTGTCACACAACATCGTTAATAAACGAGTTTTTGGCCTCTAAAAACATCCCTGTGGTTCCTCAGCCTCCTTATTCTCCTGACTTGAGTCCTTGTCACTTGATCTCCATCCGAAGTTTTGGAACCAACTCAAAAGAACTCATTCTGGGGCAGTCAAAAACATTCAAACAGCTGTAACCGATCAGCTGAAGGATATTCCAGTATCGGAGTCCTAGCACTGCTACGAGGAGAGCAAGCAACGCTGAGTGGCTTCAGAAGGAAGTTATTTTGAGGGTGAAAATATCAAATTGTAATTATATTGGAATAAAAAAAGTATCAGTCCCATCACTTAATTTACAGATCTCATATTTTTAATTAGTGACTTTGTAATGGCTTTGAGATGACTAACTCTGTCCTGAATCGGACTTATTAACAAGAAAACTTCTCGGCTTTTTTTTAAAAAACGATACAACTTTATAGTGACCTTTAAATGACCTTATAAAGAAAAACTAGCACCAGAGTTGAAATTCCGCAAATAACCCCCTGTTGTACTGAAAATCATGTAAATGCCGTAGATGTTGCACTTTTTCTCAGCTTTTCGATGTTCTAGTCTACTGTGCCCCTTATGTCTCAGGGCCGTGTCGTCAGTCGGTCCTACAATAATTGTAGGGCGTCTTTTGGGCTTCCTTAATATTGTTCAAGCTTTTGAATGATATCATCCGTCATATCAAATTTATTACAGTTCAAAAATAAAACATAGCCTTACAATATAATAGCGCAGATGCTGACACGGATCAGTAGAAATCTAGAAATAATCCAGCCTTGCTGAAGTGGAGAAAAGACTTTTAAAATCAAGGAGGCCATGGAGGCGCGTCCTACAATATTGTAGGAACGCCTGACGAGACTCTACGATCTTTTGGCACCAAACGAAACTCTTCCAGTTGTAGTATTACCTACTTTCAGATTCTCAACTATTGAATCTTTATCACTTTGAGCAGTGCCTCAACATCTTTAGTCCTTTATAATCAATTTCCAAAAAAACTCTTATTCTATGAGAGTACTAATGCTAAAACAGAAAAAATGATTTTTGTCTATCATACTCCACGTCATTCCCTATGGTATCAGGATCCTCCTCGATATCATTTCTTCTCCAATATTCTTCTCCCTCATGTTCGCCTAGAAGGTCCAGTTCATCCAGCTTGTGGTGATCATGCGGATAAGTGTGATAAATCACCTTTTTCTGATGACTCTGATGTTGGTGAGCGTCGAGCCACACTTTGATATAGCTCAGCACCAGATAACCGAACGTTATCAAGGCATACTTCAGCTTGATTGCCGCATAGAAGATTTTCAGCAGCAGCCAGACTTTGACCACCACCACGATACCGATTATGGCCAACTTCATCAGGTTGACCACTTTCTTCACTATTCCGTTCATGCCTCTGGACGCGGTCACTGAAACGGGTGACAACAGCGGGGTGTATTTTTGTTAGGTGTCATATAGGCCCGACTTGTCACGTGAAGCATTGGCTCTCAATCTGTATTAGTAAACCAGTCCTAGCAGGCTTTGTATTCTGTAACGAAGGATTAGAAGCCATCTACCGAGAGATCCGAATTTAACTAGCATGGAGAGTGTTTTAGACAATAGAACGGTTTTTATTTTTTACTCAAAAATGGCGCATTGAAGGAAAAAAATTCAAGATTAATAATTTGTTTTAAATTGAACGGGGAATTAAAAAATAATTTTTATTTGACAAAAAACCATTGGCGTACTTTTTTTTTCTTAAAAAATATCGAAGTCAATACCTGTACGCACGCCACTGTTAAAGCTAAAAATTATTTTTGCATTGAAACATATGCAACTTTATTAACTTTCACTACGTCCTAAATATCAGTGAAATATCTGAAGCGGTTCTAAAAATATTAATTAATTTCCACTTTTTTCCTAAAACTTCAATACCCCGAGTTTTTGTAAGGAAACATTTTTGGACCATCGTTTATGGAGCAAACTAACATTGATTTATCATGTAGATTCACATCCTTAAATATTCGCATATCATTCCTCTCTGTATACGAGAGAAAAGTGTGTAAAAATGGCACCAACTAATTTGACTTTCTACTTCCCACGTAACGCTGTCATTAGTCCGTAAGTGACTGTTTGGCACGAGCTAACACTTTGTAATGATCCAAAACTACATTTTTTTTTCTCAATAAAAAGATGTGGATCCTACAGTATATTCAGATAAGAGATAGACCGGATGTAAACAAAAGGTTCGGGTGATTTTCACGCTAACGCCGCCGTCTCGACGTAAAACAGGAGCCCTCATTGGTCAATTCGCAATTAAATGCCTATGCCGAGCGGCAGAGCAGTCGTATCAAGGCAGAGTCACATTCAGGTTCAGACGTGTTACGTATGTCGTGTGCATCATTGCAATTTGATATTTCTTTGGACGTTTTCGTTTGTTATCTTATTAAGTTGTTGAGTTTGTCGTTGTTATTGTTATACCTTGTTATTGATTGTTATTGTTATCAACTGCTTGCGCAAAATGCCCAGTAGTACAGATACTGCCGATGAAGTTGTAAACTCCTGTAGTCCACCTAGAAAACGCTCTAAAAAAAGACTCCTGAGTGCAGAAATGAAAGAGGTCATTTTGAATATATATAAGATCGAGCGCGAGGAGAACGAGGCATCAACCATCAAAGAAATTGTTGTGAAGATTTCTCACAAAGTTGGGGTGTGTCGCGCATCAGTGTTTAATGTGTTAAGACAATACAAAAAAATCACACCTTTTCTGAGCCAATGACCAGTAAACATCGCAAAAGTATTGTTAAATCATTGGATGAAGCTGATAAGCATGCGATTAGGAGGAAAGTGCATGAATTCTTCTTTAGGAATGAAATACCTACTATAGATAAAGTACTGCAGGAGGTAAATGGAGATACAACGTTGCCAAATTTCAAACGATCAACTTTCCATGCGTTACTGAAGCATTTAAATTTCAAATGGAAAAAACGGGGTCGTAATAGTTTACTACTGAATAGAGAAGAAATTGTGCTATGGAGGAGGGATTATTTAACAAAAATTGGGAAATATAGAAATCAAAACAGGAAGATTTATTACCTTGATGAAACGTGGGTAAACGCAGGACACACTACAAGTAAAGTATGGGTTGATGATTCTGTAACTTCATCCAGGAGGGCCTTTCTAGATGGACTGTCCACCGGATTAAAAAATCCAGCAGGTAAATACGAGTAATAGACAACAATCGGATGTTTTTCAAACCTTGGGAACAAGGTTCTAAACATTAATTCCAGGGGGCAGATAAAACATATTACAAGTAACAAAACTTTTATAACTTTCGATAAAATGCGTGGATGTTTTATTGCCATTTTCATTTGTTAGAACTTTTTTAAGCCATGTTTTTATGTGTTTTCGATATTTCAATAATTTTTTAATATAATCTTAAAAAAGTTACTAAGTGTTATATTGTGTACCGTTCCTAATATTTCTAATCATTTTAATTCATACTTTAAGCTTTATAAAGTTATAATTTGTTAATATTAATATTTGCGCGTATTTCAGGTTCCTGATCATTCATTTTTTAAAGGTTTATAACTTTAAATTAAATTGTGAAGCGCTGAGTAATCATACGACGTTCAATATTCTTTCTTTCAATATGACTAAATAATCCCAATTATAGCAATCTGATACTCATGTCTCAATGTTTTTTCGCTGAATGTGATGAAAACATTTGAAAAAGGTTAGCTTATTGAAATAAATCTACACCAGTTAGTACTTCGATTTCCAGGTAAAGGGAAAAGGCTCATTATCTGCCATATTGGCAGTGAGGATGGATTTGTTGTTGACGGTCTGTGGTGCTTTGAGTCTAAGAAAACTGGAGATTACCACGAGGAAATGAATAGCGAATCGTTTGAACAGTGGTTTTAAAAAATTTTACCGAACTTAGAGGAAAACGCAGTAATTGTGTTGGATAATGCGTCTTATCATTCTCGAAGAATGGAGAAGGTCCCAACAACGGCTTCAAGGAAAGTTGATGTTCAAAATTGGCTCCGCTCGAAAAATATCAACTTTGAAGAAGCAATGCTGAAAGTACAATTATTAAGAATTGTCAAGGATCACAAGGCGGAATATCAAAAATACGCCATTTACGAAATGGCAGCAAGTCAAAATAAAACTGTGCTCCGTTCACCTCCATACCATTGCGAGCTCAATCCCATTGAGCTCATATGGGCAGAGGTTAAGAATTACATAGCTAAGCACAATACAACTTTTAAATTTTGTGACCTCAAAGGACTTTTCAAAGAAGCACTAGAATTAATAACAGCGTAAAAATGGGAAAACTGTATTAAGCAAGTGAAAGACAAAGTTGAAAAGAGAATGTGGGAACTGGACAATATTTTAGAGGAACAAGTTGAGCCATTCATTATTGATGTTGGTGCTTCAGGCAGTAGCGATGATGAAAGCTCATCAAGCTCATCTTTCCAATAAAAGATGTCGTTCATCAAATTCGGTAAGTTATAAGTAATTATAAAGCTACTGTATTTTTTTATTAATTATTGACATTTTTGAACCCATTTTGGCAAAACCTATTCAAGAATCTACTTTCTGACAATGTTCAACCATGCACATTTTTTTACGTTTTGAACGTTTTAATTTGGTTACATATTTACCTAGAAATCAAAAAATATACTAATCAATATTCTAAAAGCAATTTTAAGAGATATACGATTATTTTTAATTTAGGCTAATTTAAACGCCATATTCGACTGTATTTCACCAAACATCAGGCGGCATCCGAAGCTGGAAATCGAAGCGAAAATTTTGAAACCCTTATGTATATTTACATCATTATATATTTCTTACCCCACCCCCACATGATCCTATATCCATCACCAATCGTATACACATCGAATTGTGCTAATTTACTACAAAGTTACGCAAAGCAGCATCTACTATCTAAAATATGTACTGCGTGACTCTTAATACGTCCCTGCCGAATGTTACAGCGTTCGATGATCATGTGGTCTTGTTTATGTCCGGTCTATCTCTTATCTGAATATACTGTAGCTACAATCACCTACAATGCCTTTCAACGCTGAGGTTAAATTCCCAAAAGATAGACAGAGTAGCATCAAGCAACAACCAAAACAAACTACTTAAGGTAAGGTAGGTAAGAAAAACGGTGCTATTCCGTAAACTGGTGATTTGGGTCCAATATCCCAAAACTTGGAAACCTAACGAAGGGCCGATACACCTTCTCAACCAAGGCTTCAGAAAAAAAATGACCGACACAAATTTTTCGGAAGCTCTGCCTCAGTCAGTTTACAGTCAATCAATGTCAAAAGTAGGACGGCGTACCAAAATTCGACACCAAAGCTATATCCAAACCAAGACGTGTACCAAAAATAATCAGAATTGAAGAAAAGTTCCGCAAGCAAACCTACATACAACATCGCTGGTTGCCTATAGGTAGACCCTATGCTCCGTAATAACATTGACAGCTGATAAGCGTCTTGGTTCAATAAAAACACTGGTCAACAAAATTTTAACTTTGTCGTGCCACACGGACTTTTTTGATATTTTTTACTTTAATTGGTGATTGTAAGAAAAAATAAACAGTTAAAAAAATTTGCTAGACAAGGATTTTATTCTATTGAGTAATTTAAAATATTAAGAAAAAACACAGATCTCGTAAATCAAAAATTATTTTTTTTTTATAAATGACTTAATAATCTGAGATTTTCTTGAATAATTAGCTTCTGGTTGGTCCCTTTTAATTGTCCAGCAGTAACCTGCTAACATATTTGGGCTCCATTTGCCCTGGTACCGCTTTTCCATATTAGAAATGTCCTGGTGGAACCTCTCACCGTGCTCGTCGCTGATAGCCCCTAAATTGTCATGAAACAAATCCAGGTGCGAGTCTAAAAAATGGATCTTAAGTGACATGTTGCACCCCAATGCTTGATATGACAATAATAGCTCGCTAACCAACTCTCTGTAGCTGTCACTCTTGTGGTTACCCAAAAAATTTGAAACAACATTTTTAAAAGCCTTCCATGCAGATGTTTCTAAATCGCTTAATTTTTCTTCAAATCTTGAATCTTTTATTAACTTCCTAATTTTAGGGCCAACAAAAATACCCTCTTTTATCTTTGCCTCACTTACTTTTTTAAGGAATTTTTCTTTTAGATACAAAAATCCACTCCCATTGCAATCCATTGCCTTCACAAAAAGTTTTATTAATCCTAATTTGATATGCAATGGTGGTAGAAGCACATTATTTGGCTGTACAAGGGGTAAATACTTTACGTTTTTTTGCCCAGGAAGTAACGATGCACGCGTAGGCCATGTTTTTTTTATATAGTGATTAGTTCTGTCTCGGCTATCCCATTCACATAAAAAGCAGCAAAACTTTGTATAACCCAGCTGAAGTCCAAGTAATAGTGCAACAACTTTAAGATCACCGCAGATTTTGAAGGAATATGTACTGTAATTTATTTTTTCAAGTAAAAGTTTCATATTTTCATAGGTTTCTTTCATATTTGCAGCATGGGCCAGAGGTACAGACGGAAGCTTATTTCCATTATGCAATAACACTGCTTTTAGACTTGCTTTTGAAGAATCAATGAATAAACGCCACTGAGAGAGATCAAAATCTATGTCCAACATTTTCATAATCTCATATATGTTATTGCAAAACACCAAATCTCCATCCTGAGAAAGATACGTTCTGAAGTGTTGATCCCGGTTTCGAAAATAGCTAACTTTTGTATTATGATGTAGCAAATTCCATTCTTTTAGACGTGATCCTAATAGTTCTGACTGCTTTTTTGACAAATTTAAATCCCGAACCAAATCATTTAGGTCTCCTTGAGTTATCAAATGTGGCTCGTTTACAATTCCTTTTAACTCAAAGTCATCGTCCTCGTCAACACATTCACCTGAAGTGGACGGTTGTGAATTTTTCTCAACAGACGTAGTTGCAACTGGTATTAGTTCTAGCCGAAGATAAGTTAGGGTAAATAACTGTGATTTTTTTTTTGTAATTTATACCTTTTATGTCTGTGAGACAAAAATAGCAATCTGAAACGTGATCTCGCTGTTCAGTCCATATCATGGGTACAGCAAACGGCATAGCTCGTGCACCTTTCTTCCAGTCAGTTAAATTTTTCACACACGTTATGCAACAGACATGAGGGGCCCAGGATTTGTCTTGATGGGCGACAGAAAAACCAAAACATTGGTGATAACACTCCAACACAAGATTCGTAAAATTTCGTCGTTGTTTTTTGAATGTTAGTACTCCGCAGACATAACAAAAAGAGTTAGGATCATTATAACACTTCCTCGACATATTCACAGGGTTAATAAATCACAAAAAAGTGTTCAAATTCAACAACAAATATTTTTATAAGGATTTACTTGTAAGCGTTTCTGTTAATTTACTGCCGTAGTACTAGTTATGAGTATTACCGTATCAGAACAAATATGAGGCTAATAGACATATGACAGCTGTCATGTAATAATGAGGGTAGACTGATAAAACAAAATTAGCTGTCAAAGTTCGTGTGGCAAAACCAGTGTTGACCAGTGAAATCAACAATAATGAAATGTTGTTATTAAATCTATTCATCTACTAAAATAGTTAACACAAATAGCGGCAATTGCATAAAAATAGGGTTGTGTTATTTCCCAAGATTATGGTGTAGCCGAGGCCATAGGTTATAAACAACGTTGCAGGTAAAAGAAATCACTTTACGAGGAACCAACAAAGAGAAAATTTCTGGGATAAGCCGAGTGATTCATTAATAAAATATTATAACATCAGTGTCCTAAATATCTCAACATAATACTGAGAGGCTAAGAAAGATATAATGCGTGTGAAATTATATTTTCAAGCTCAATTGATCAATAAACTCAGGAATTTGCCAAAATAAAATCATTGAAAGGAGTTTGGCTTAGGAATCAGTACTCATCATTAATAAAGAGAACTCCGAATTCGGCTCATATTGATGAATAATATGCACAACTGTTCTTATCGGCAGGTCACCTGCCACTGAGAAACGTGCGAGTGTGGAGTCAATACAAGTTCTCGCCTGCCAAAAAACCGACAAAAATCGGAGAACAAGCCGAGAAACTGAGAAGATTATGAAAATCGGTTCGACATTCACATTTCTCATGTATCTCTCGCTTTCTCGCGTGAGTGTGGAGAGGCTTTAAGAAAAGAGTTATCTACCAACAATGAAATTAAATGATCTGCCTCCTCCCCCTGATAGAAATTCCTACAGTGCAACATGACTGATACAACCAAAGACTCGCACCACAGAATAACACAAAAAGTTCGCCAAATTTAGATAAACGCTAAGATTTTACACGGCAATGGTCGAGAATATCAAGAAATCTGTATATAATATTGTGGTTCATGTGAGGTGCCATCTGATTACCAGGCTTGCAGATGTTCGTTGAATTATGCAGTGTGCTTCAAAATGTATTTAGGTAAAACTTTGACAGTCCTGTGTTCCTTAGGATTTTTTATAGGAACTTGCGGCATTACTTTTATGCTTTATATACAGGGTGGCGCATCGAAAACGGAACAGACGCATTTACTGGCAGCTCAGTTTTTTTTGGAAAACGCTAAGCAGGGTTGACACCACCCCCAAAATCTTAAATGGAAAGGGGGGTCGAGTGATACCTTATTTTAAAGGTCTTTCAATTCCCTTTATAATGATATAAAATTGATGTACTTCAGTTCAGTAGTTTTTAAGATTTATTGATTTAAAGCTTAAATAAAACTAATACACCATCATTAGTGGAGATCAATACATTTGGCAGCAAAGTAATTTAAACATGAAGAATGAACTGACCCGTTAGGCAAGTAAATGTTGGAAATGGCCACCATGACTTTCCATGCAATAATAAAGATTTTGCTTAAAACGTTGCCGCACATTTTGCAATATTTGAGGAGTAATTTGAAGGCACTCATTCACAATTCTTTGTCGCAGGTCTTCTAATGATGTTGGCTGAGTAGCATAGATTTTGCTTTTTAAATGGCCCCTCATAAAGAAATCCAAAGGTGATAAATCTGTCGATCTTGGGGGCCATTCAATGGCACCTCTTCTACCAATCTATCGATCTGGAAACGTCTGATTTAAATATTGTCGAACACGTAATGCGTAATGTGGTGGGGCACCATCCTGTTGGAACATCAACCTATATGTTACTTATTAAGTAAATTCTTTTCGTCAAATTTCTTCTGAAAGTAGTACAAACTAATCTGATGTACCTATTAAAGTCTACTTTAAGCTTTAAATCAATAAATCTTCAAAACTACTGAACTGAAGCTCATGTATTTTACATCATTATAAAGGGAATTGAAAGACCTTTAAAATAAGGTATCACTCGACCCCCCTTTAAATTTAAGATTTTAGGATTGGGGTCACTCGAAAACAAAATCGACGGGTCTGAGCGTTTTTCCAAAAAAAAACTGAGCTGCCGGTAAATGCGTCTGTTCCGTTTTCGATGCGTCACCCTGTATATGCAGGAAATTGACATGTTATTCTAGGCTACTACGTTCAAAATTAGACATGTGTGTGGGAAAAGTAGAAATAAAACGAGCAATAGCAAAGAAAATTTTTATTACATTTTCTACTGATGCCGAAATGGGATATTTTAACAAAACAAATATGGCAACTAACTACATTTTGAGCAAATATGTTTATCTCTAATGCCCTATGTCTAGGAACTACCAACAGTAGGTACACGAAAACCACTCAACATACAAATAATGTTATTAGACAAACTTATAAATAAAAACGTTCCTTACAATTCAAAGATTGGAAGACTCGTGCTCCCTATCAGATTAGTAAACAATATTGTTGGTTCATGTTCCAAACACCCTGTATAATTCAACTACTATAACTAAATGGTACTTATAATGGCATATTTTTTCGTACAAGATTGGAACACCTTGCATTCAGATTCATCTTATTTGCTGTTGGGCTCTACTGTAATGCTTATAAACTGTTATGGCTTACGTGACATATTTGTTACGATAGAGAAATCCACTGTCAAATATGTTTTACGACTATTTATAGCCATAAGTTTAACTTCCTATCAGCTTTGTTTAAATAAATGTGAATGTGGCAGATAATTAATGAGGCATTTTTAAAATTAACCTAATCTTCATACCTACACAAAATTGTACTATTTATAGTCAAAACTCATAACCGTGGAAAAGAATATAAGAAAGGCTCAATCTGAAATTTTGTTAAATATCGCTCTGTTCTTGAAGATTATTGATATTTGTCGAAGACAGGTATTTTTATTATTTCAAAAAGTAACGATTCCGTTTAGGTATTTCTAGTTTAGTCGTTCAGTGATCAGTTTTCATTTTTTTGCTTCAATATTTAAAGAAACTTTTATTAGGGAAACTCTCGTTCCCTGCATTGGAATTAGGTATCTGTACAGTGAGAACAGCCAAAAAGAACAAAACCTATTACTGTTCATATTTATCGATAATCCAGAAACAGCACATCTACAATTTTCAAAATTAAAACTTTTTTCATAAACATGTGATGCTTGTACTTAAAATGATGGTGTTGCAACCCCTGATTTGTTTACACTATCAAAACCTTATTAAACTAGCAATCAATTGACTGCATTTTTAATGTTGATGTTCGTAGTACTGATTTCTATAAGCGGTGAAACTTTTGATTAAATATTATAAATATGTTTTGTGTAATAGGGAAGAGTCGTCATAATTTTCAGTAATTCTTTTTTTTATTCGATCTGAAGCGTTATATGCACATATTCGGTGCATAACTAACATGGTTTATCCTTTGGGAACACTATGTAAAATCGATAAGGCTGTAAAATAATTCACAATATTAAATTGAAATGTTTCAAAATACAGAAACAAATGTGACAACTTGTCCCTTGCTGGGGCTGGATGTCACATTGCTTGGAGTTGGTTGTCACGTGTATTTTAGATCATTAATAAACATATTTATTATTACAAAAAATTCTTATTAAACAGCAAATCTTTGAGAAAAAAGTAGAAGAGTTTTTTTACAATTAATCACTATCGCAGTTATGACATATGTAAAGTTCGCGTCCATCAGTGCACGCATCATGAGACCAACCATAACACGATGACCATTTCACCCATTCTTCATTTGGCGCGCTATTAGAAAATGGTTCAAGACAAATCAAGCAAAAACATTCTTCTCCATCAGTTTCATTATCTGAACGGGACTTGCGTTTTTCAATGTTTTTAGATTTCTTAATTTTTTTTCTGAATCAAAAACGTCTCTTTTCACTGTTTCCCTGTTCCTCTTTTTCTTGTCCCAGCATTTATTTTTCTCTTTCTCTAGAGCATGACAATACCATTTGATTTGGCAAAATTCAGTCCTTCTATACTCAGATGTGATCCATGGTTATCTAGTAAAAGCAGGCACGGTCTATCCTCAGTACTTTTCACATGAAGGTGAACAAATCTAAGAAACTCCGAGAAATGTGACTCTTTCATCCAACCTGATGGGTTTGCAGAACCTTGTGAGCCAGGAGGAGCCGAATTTAAAGAATGTGGTTTGAAATGTACCCGTGAAAAAATGAGAAAAGGAGGTATGGAATTTCCAATAGCTGATACTGCACTTGCTAAAGTAATAAGAGGTCTGATGAAACTATCCCACCAACCTGTTTGAATCCTCTTCTGGCAACAACGCGGTCGGGTCTTTGGACAGTTTTAATCCCAGTTTCGTCCATGTTCCAGATTTCGTGAGGCTCAAATTTATGTTTTTCCATAACTGAAGCTAAATTATCAAAAAATGCGTTGACGTTCGTTTTATTGAAACTACTGGCTCTTGCTAAACTAGTTGCTTCCGGTTTGCGAATAGACAGTACAGGATGACGTTTCAGAAACGCACTAAACCAGTCAGGACCAGCTATTTCATGGAGCTCCAATTTTCCGGCATTTTCAAGGAATTAGCATTAGCAAATTCATATGCCAGTCCACGTACTTCCTTGGGTGATAATCCAAAATAAATATCAGATGCTTTGAGTACATATTCCACTAGATGATTTTCAAGTTCAGGCGCAAATACTAAATGATTTTTGATGTAGCCAACTGAAATTGACGGCGCAATAACTCGATCATCAAGTAATTGAGACTCTTGCTAAAGTACGGTAATTTACATTGAAGTCAGCTGCCGCTTTTCTTATTGAGGATCCTGACCTCACTAATCTAGCAGCTCTTAAAAGTACGTCAGGCGGCGCTTGGCCCTTCTCAATCTTCCTTTTGAAATTTCGAACCATGCTTATGTAACCTGAATATATTAAAAAAATACATTATATACATATACCTACGTAGAATGATGTGCAAAGCTAATCGTCTAGTGTGGTGGCTGGTTGTCCCATGTGACAAGAGGCCCCCGCTAATTTGAGACAACCTGCCCCACTAGATAATTAATTTTTGAGGTTTGATTGCGTCACTGAATTAACAAATTCAAAGTCAATACTTACGTTAAGCCGTATTCGGATTATTGAAGAGCAAAACAGTTCTTTTTATTATCAGATGTAGTCTTGAAAACACAAATTGTGTCAAACGAAAAATTTACTCAGGTCAGGCGATTTGTTTATTTTTGTGTGTGCGACCTTAATCTACCAGCGACAACTTGCGTACTGAATACAAGTGTTCTGCGCGATTTAACAATTGTGACAACCAACCCGTGTGTGACAACCAGCCCCGGTCTCCCCTACGTATCACAATACCTCTACTTCCCATTGAAAAAATCGTGATGTTAAATATAGGAATGAAATTTTTCCATTTTTATGTTCTAAAATGCATGATAAACTGAACCAGAAATAATGTTATAATTCCAATGATTTACGTAATAATGATGTGCCCGCTCATATACCTCTTTGTATTCCTCTAGCATGAGCAGTGGACAGACAGGTTGACTCACTAGCTAAGTCAGTTCATTGATGATTTTCCACCGGACACCGTTAGGCGACATACCAAAAGGAGAACAATCGTGTGACATCCTATTTTTAAATTGTACTTTTCCTTGCGCTTCCTCTATGTACGAAAAAAAAACTAACGGAAACCCTGTCTCTGTGTCCGATACACCAATCGGACCACTCGAAGAATACATTTACATTAAAATCTGGGACATAGGTTACAAGTGTGTTAATATTATTTTTCGTGGCATGCTTTGGAACATCTGAATCTTCGATTAAATCTTTAAATCCCAGTTATAAGAGAAAACTACTTTTTTCAATAGAATATGAGTGTCTGATGTTTCATTAAAGTGGCCCATAGTCTAATGAACATTTATAATATGCACAGTTTGAATAAAACGAGCACATTTTTAGTGTAAAAAATGTCGATGCACATATTAACTTCTGTGTTCTAAAAAGGTAATAATTTATTATGCTTTAGTAGGCTTGTCTTCAATTTCTAATCGTATATTTACAATTTGTTTTCAGGTTATGTCGCAGGATATATGATTCATATAGTGGTCCAAGAAATATAGCAAAATGCTTGAGGGAAATTGTTAGTGGACAAATTAAGTGTTGGAAACGTGTGGAAAGGGTCGCTCTGCTCTAAGAATCTGGATCGTGCCAGGAAGAAAAGGTCTGCTTCAACATTTATTTGTGCAAAAATGGGGTAAAAAATCACTGACACTGACCGGTAGCCCTGTGACGAATATGTGTCATAAAAGCATAATAAATTCCGAATTAAAATATCTTATGCCTGCAGCTACTGATAGTAATATAGATTTAAGTGCTATTTAACGAAAGAATGAAGATCAGAACTATTATAAACAGTGATTAATGTATTTTACAGATCTTATCAGCAAGGTAAAGGGATGCTAAAACTACAGTGGACCTCCGGTAATGCGACAAACATTATGCAGGGCAGTGTCGGACTATCGAATTATAGAGCACTGCCTAAGACCCCCTATAGTCCGGAATTTTTTACAAAATAGTACCTTGTAATCCGACAAATTACATATCCAATGGTAAGATTATATATGTTATGTATATGTATGTACTTTGAAGTACAAATCATATATAGTTTATGTATGTCGAATTTAGTAAATTAAATAACAATAGAGAGCTTACGTTTTATTATAAAATTAAGCATAAATGCACATATATATGTACCAAAATAATCAAGAATTATTAATCAAAATCATTAATGAATTTATCAAATTATGAAGCTTCGAAATATTCATCATTTTATTTTGTTTAAGGTTGTTATAACGCGAGATCAGAGCTTTGTCCCTGAGTCTTCTCAAAAGTAAAAGTTCGTTGTAGGATGTACCATTCTCTTCAGCCCATTGTAAACCTAGGTCAAAGACGTTAATTGCGTCTTGTGCTGTGACTTGTGGAGCAGTTGCAATCACGTCATCGTTATTTTCCTGATTGTTTGTTGTATAATTATAATCTCTTCGTCAGACATTTCATGAAAAACATTTTCCTCTTTATCCATTCCACGGCACCAGATTTCCAAATCTTCCGGACTTATCTGTGTTTCAGTAGCGACTTGTTCTATAACTTCCGAAGTAACACTGATTTGTGGAACGTTGCTAGGAGTGGTGACTGTATCTGGCCATAACTTTTTCCAAGACGATTTAATACTTGATGACGGTAACGCATTCTACGACTGACAAACCAAGTCTTTCATATTAAATTCTTTTAAAGTTTTTTCTATTGGTTGGTCTTTTGATACGGCTCTCAGAAGTAGGTTTTTCTTATAGTCTTGCTTGACAAACTGAATGATATTCTGGTCCATTGGTGCAGTGCAATTTGGCAAAAGAAACATCGCAGTGATGCATTTATCCTCAGTTGTTAGTTCTTCTTCAGACGGATGACCGGGAGCGTTATCAAGAAGCAACAACGCTTTTTGAGGAAAATTATGATATTTTAATCATTTTCTAACTTCAGGTACGAAGCATTCATCAAACCAGTTTTTGAAAAGGTCTTTTGTCATCCATGCACTTTTTTGTCCGTAATAGTGTACAGGTAAATCAATGTGTTTGAATGCCCGTGGTTTATTAGATTTTCCAACGACCATCATCTTAAGCGCGTGTGTGCCCGCCGCGTTAGCACATGGTAGTATGGTTACACGCTCCTTATTTACTTTAAGAAACGAACGTTTTGTTAGGCATCACACGCCAAAAAAGCCCTGATTCGTCTGCATTGTACACCTGCGACGGGTCAAGATTTAAGTCGTTCACCTTTTGCAAAAATCTTAATTTAAAGGGCTCTATGCAGGTGGCATCGTTAGAAAGTTTCTCTCATGTAATAGTCATTAAACATATGCCATGACGACTTTTAAAACGTTCTAGCCATCCTTTGCTGGCCACGAAATCATCTTTTTTTGTTATTTCCTTATAAAGAAACTTAGCTTTCATGGCCAACATGGGTCCTGAAATTGGTGCATGCCTATTTCTTTCCTGAAGAAACCACATGTACAAAGCTTCTTCCACTTCTGGATGTTCAGCTTTCCTGAGTGTCTGTCTCTTGCCTGGCCCGCAGTCAGTAGTTGACACGAACTTTTAATCTTCTCATGGTTTCTTTTAATGTCATAAATTGTAGATCGGCCTACGCCGTATTCACTTGCTAAACTACTGAAAGTTTCATTGCGATTTAAGCTGTCTAAAATATCACATTTTTCTTTAATTGTCATTGTTTTGTGCCTTCGCTTCTGAGTTTGTGATGACATTACTAGGTACTATACTTAATACACAATGAATAAATAGTAAACAATGAACGCACGCTAGGCCGTACCGCTATAACCAGTAGTCAAATTCAAAATTCAAGTAAAACAATGCTTACGCGTCGAGCGCGATAGCGGTGGCGCGTACAAGTTGTAACCTGTTTAAACTTGCGTGATCTACATTAGCGAAGATTGTCAAATACGTATGTATGTAATATTCAAAGACATGTCAGATTACAGGGGGCGCCGGATTAGACAGGCGCCGGATTATCGGTGGTCCACTGTATACATATTTTTTATTAACAGTAGCCTCATATTGTAAGCATTTTGTTATCAAATTTGGACACTGAACGCTTGTGTATATCGTATGTTTTAATATTTATAATCAACCGTTGGCGATATTTTGAATATCTAAAATCATCTCCCACTCCCCGTCTCTCCGTCACTGCGCCGTAAGAGTTATTTTTTTTCAAGTGGGCTATGGAATTGTTCCATTAAATAACAATATTTGTAGAAAAAGGTAGATCAATCAACGCATTTATTTTCATTTTTTTCAAAATTTTTAACAACTTAAACTCAGAATAATAATAATATTTATATTTTTTTTTCTCACATTAAGATAATTCTGCTTTACCAATATGTAACTATGTACATTGTCTCATATACAAAATAATCTTTATAAAAATTCAGTTTCAAAAAGACTCCAATAACAACAAAAATCCAAGATATGTATTTAGTTAGGAATTCATTGTGCTTTAGAGGTCAGTGTTGTACGATTATTGGTGACCAAGGTAAATAGTAGCTTGTCGGATTTTTAACGATTTATTGGAATACCTTGAAAATTCTTTGCCCGATTTTAGTGTTCAGAAACTCATTCTGTGAGCGGACTAAACAAGGGCCAAGTTTCATTCTCTTAGCGATGAAATAACTTCCCCTAAATAAAAAATTGAAACGCAATTCTTTTCCTGGAGTGACCAATAGTATCGTTCGGTAAGCCTCATCACACGTTTTTACCTTATAGTTTGCCCGCTTTAAATTTTTCCCGGAGCTTGGTTTGATTTTCGCTAGATTGCCAGAGCAGTATGTATTTTTGAAATATCGGTGTAGATATATTTTACGGCGTAAGTACCTGCATCCTGTTGTACTTGGAACTAGGATAATTTTTGCGTAATGGTAACTCGACGTATTTTTCAATAGTTATTGAGCTTTTTCAACTATTCCTTTTTTAAGCAACACGCTGAAAGTGAGCATTTGAGTACAAATTGTAAAAAAACTATGTTCGATGCATGATAATTTGACTAATCTGCATTTAAATTGGGCTGGTACATTTATAAAGCCCTGTGCATAATAAATAGTTACTCAGGCTAGTAGCGTTGACGTTGTTGTATATCTGATGGACCTTTTGAAGATCTAGACTATCCAACTAGATAAGAAATATTTGAACTTGAATGCACTCTGTTTCATAACTATATATAGTAGAACATATAAACTGGCATTTTTATTAAAAGAGACATTCCTCTTATTTGGCACATATCACATTTGCTTGACCAGTGTGAAAAAATGATAACAGTTTTATCTAATATCAACTACATAATAACATCCATCCGTGATTCAGTTATAAACAATACATTAAAATAAATCATAATTAATTAATAAATAAGTTAATAAGCAAATAGACATTTCTGAGCATTAGAAAGGTACGTACATGCGTACGTACCAATCCAAATTGCATAGATCTCATATACACGCACATGCATACCATTCAATCTAATAAATACACTCACTACCGTTGAAGGACTTTTAGCATGACAAGATATATCGCCAAATTTCACCTGTTCCCTAGTTTGTGTTAAATTACTGGCATCCAAAAGTCATTAAACTAAACATTTAAACAAAAACAACCTACAATAATTATAATTTGTCTTAAATTATTTGCTGCTGGTACGGATATACGACGACACTATACAGTGCTTTGTACTGGACACTTAAGAATATTGTTTTAGAATAATTGAACACAGTGTAGGACAGACGAATCGAATAAATTCGTTTTCTTGACGACAGTGCATATTCACAAGATACCTATGAGAAGGACGATTTTTGACTGTTCATAACTTAATTAAGTATATTTATCTTTATTATGTTTAAATGTCAATTTAGTTCTTCTATGAAAGCATTTGACTAAGAAAATTCACTACAGCCCATTTCGAACGGGTAAGTAGCGTCTACAGTATATTCAGATAAGAGATAGACCGGATGTAAACAAAAGGTTCGGGTGATTTTCACGGTCCCTTAAGGCCAATAATCTTAGGCGGCGATCTTCACGGTCTGATGTTCTACGGCGGCGTCCAGTGCCCCTTGCTCTTTCCGTACGGCCTTCTCGAAGCCATGCCTGACAACACCTAACCACAGTGTCCACACTTCTTTGCACTCTAACTGCAATTGCCCGAAAAGAAAGTCCAGCTTCCCGAAGTCCCACTATACGGCCTCTATCAAACTCACTAAGTTGACGAAATCGTACAGGTCTCCGTACTCTACAGTATATTCAGATAAGAGATAGACCGGATGTAACCAAAAGGTTCGGGTGATTTTCACGCTAACGCCGCCGTCTCGACGTAAAATAGGAGCCGTCATTGGTCAATTCGCAATTAAATGCCTATGCCGAGCGGCAGAGCAGTCGTATCAAGGCAGAGTCACATTCAGGTTCAGACGTGTTACGTATGTCGTGTGCATCATTGCAATTTGATATTTCTTTGGACGTTTTCGTTTGTTATCTTATTAAGTTGTTGAGTTTGTCGTTGTTATTGTTATACCTTGTTATTGATTGTTATTGTTATCAACTGCTTGCGCAAAATGCCCAGTAGTACAGATACTGCCGATGAAGTTGTAAACTCCTGTAGTCCATCTAGGAAACGCTCTAAAAAAAGACACCTGAGTGCAGAAATGGAAGAGGTCATTTTGAATATATATACGTATAAGATCGAGCGCGAGGAGAACGAGGCATCAACCATCAAAGAAATTGTTGTGAAGGTTTCTCACAAAGTTGGGGTATGTCGCGCATCAGTGTTTAATGTGTTAAGACAATACAAAAAAAATCACACCTTTTCTGAGCCAATGACCAGTAAACATCGCAAAAGTATTGTTAAATCATTGGATGAAGCTGATAAGCATGCGATTAGGAGGAAAGTGCATGAATTCTTCTTTAGGAATGAAATACCTACTATAGATAAAGTACTGCAGGAGGTAAATGGAGATACAACGTTGCCAAATTTCAAACGAATCAACTTTCCATGCGTTACTGAAGCATTTAAATTTCAAATGGAAAAAACGGGGTCGTAATAGTTTACTACTGGATAGAGAAGAAATTGTGCTATGGAGGAGGGATTATTTAACAAAAATTGGGAAATATAGAAATCAAAACAGGAAGATTTATTACCTTGATGAAACGTGGGTAAACGCAGGACACACTACAAGTAAAGTATGGGTTGATGATTCTGTAACTTCATCCAGGAGGGCCTTTCTAGATGGACTGTCCACCGGATTAAAAAATCCAGCAGGTAAATACGAGTAATAGACAACAATCGGATGTTTTTCAAACCTTGGGAACAAGGTTCTAAACATTAATTCCAGGGGGCAGATAAAACATATTACAAGTAACAAAACTTTTATAACTTTCGACAAAATGCGTGGATGTTTTATTGTCATTTTCATTTGTTACTTGTGTCAACTTTTTTAAGCCATGTTTTTATGTGTTTTCGATATTTCAATAATTTTTTAATATAATCTTAAAATATGTCGAATATTATAAACTTAAAAAAAGTTAATAAGTTTTATATTGTGTACCGTTCCTAATATTTCTAATCATTTTAATTCATACTTTAAGCTTTATAAAGTTATAATTTGTTAATATTAATATTTGCGCGTATTTCAGGTTCCTGATCATTCATTTTTTAAAGGTTTATAACTTTAAATTAAATTGTGAAGCGCTGAGTAATCATACGACGTTCAATATTCTTTCTTTCAATATGACTAAATAATCCCAATTATAGCAATCTGATACTCATGTCTCAATGTTTTTTCGCTGAATGTGATGAAAACATTTGAAAAAGGTTCGCTTATTGAAATAAATCTACACCAGTTAGTACTTCGATTTCCAGGTAAAGGGAAAAGGCTCATTATCTGCCATATTGGCAATGAGGATGGATTTGTTGTTGACGGTCTGTGGTGCTTTGAGTCTAAGAAAACTGGAGATTACCACGAGGAAATGAATGGCGAATCGGTTGAACAGTGGTTTTCAAAAATTTTACCGAACTTAGAGGAAAACGCAGTAATTGTGTTGGATAATGCGCATTATCATTCTCGAAGAATGGAGAAGGTCCCAACAACGGCTTCAAGGAAAGTTGATGTTCAAAATCGGCTGCGCTCGAAAAATATCAACTTTCAAGAAGCAATGCTGAAAGTACAATTATTAAGAATTGTCAAGGATCACAAGGCGGAATATAAAAAATACGCCATTGACGAAATGGCAGCAAGTCAAAATAAAACTGTGCTCCGTTTACCTCCATACCATTGCGAGCTCAATCCCATTGAGCTCATATGGGCAGCGGTTAAAAATTATATAGCTAAGCACAATACAACTTTTAAATTTTGTGACCTCAAAGGACTTTTCAAAGAAGCACTAGAATTAATAACAGCGCAAAAATGGGAAAACTGTATTAAGCACGTGAAAGACAAAGTTGAAAAGAGAATGTGGGAACTGGACAATATTTTAGAGGAACAAGTCGAGCCATTATTGACGTTGGTGCTTCAGGCAGTAGCGATGATGAAAGCTCATCAAGCTCATCTTTCCAATAAAAGATGTCGTTCATCAAATTCGGTAAGTTATAAGTAATTATAAAGCTACTGTATTTTTTAATTAATTATTGACATGTTTGAACCCATTTTGGCAAAACCTATTCAAGAATCTACTTTCTGACAATGTTCAACCATGCACATTTTTTTACGTTTTGAACGTTTTAATTTGGTTACATATTTACCTAGAAATCAAAAAATATACTAATCAATATTCTAAAAGCAATTTTAAGAGATATACGATTATTTTTAATTTAGGCTAATTTAAACGCCATTTTGCGATTATATTCGACTGTATTTCACCAAACATCAGGCGGCATCCGAAGCTGGAAATCGAAGCGAAAATTTTGAAACCCTTATGTATATTTACATCATTATATATTTCTTACCCCACCCCCACATGATCCTATATCCATCACCAATCGTATACACATCGAATTGTGCTAATTTACTACAAAGTTACGCAAAGCAGCATCTACTATCTAAAATATGTACTGCGTGACTCTTAATACGTCCCTGCCGAATGTTACAGCGTTCGATGATCACGTGGTCTTGTTTATGGCCGGTCTATCTCTTATCTGAATATACTGTAGATACGAAGGACTCTAGAAAGGATGTCAAGCTAGGCATGAAAAAACAATTGAAACGCAAGCATATTATGTCAAATAGTGGCTAGTTTGGGTAAATTTTGATAATTACTTTCCCATTAATAAAGTAAATTGTGAGGAAAAGTAAGTAACTTAAATTGAAGTATCACAATGTCATAAAGTTTCTGACAGAAGAGTGCCAAGCAGAAGACCCAAAACGGCAACAAATGATGAAATGACCAAACAAATTTAGGCTATGATTCTCGAAGATCGTTGTGTGAACGTCTCTATCATAAGTATGCTATTGAATATACATATATGAACCCAGAGTAATAATCGTCAAGCCATGGGTACTGGAAAATTGATGGCAACAGTTTTTTGGGACATCAGGGGGATTGAATATATGCCAAAAGGGACAAGAATGGTTGCGGACTTCTATGCGAACGCGCTGAAAATTTTAAGTAAAATAATAAACCAGAAAAGATCCAATTTTTCCAATCCAGCAGTATTTCTGCTGCATGATAATGCGTCCGTGAATTAGACCGTGTGATTTTTATTTATTTAAATTACTAAAGAAATTCTGACTAAGCTGATGGCTCAAAAACAGTCAAAGACGACTTTTTTGAGAGTCAGTAGGAAACATTTTTTTTATAATGATATAAGAAAATATAAATCATAAAGTAGCAGATGCTTGAAGTACTCGCCCTTGACATCTTGGATTTTGGTGTGTTGTGATAAAGTGACTTCGAAGTTGAGTCATTTATTTTAACAGTGAGTAGATCTGATCAAAAGAAATGTTTTTTTCCTTTACCATTTTTCTGGTAGAATTAAAGTAACACAGTTATAGCCCTTTGGAAGTTTGAGTACCGCCCTGTCTCAATAATAATATTATGTGCTCGTGTTTGGCGACAACGGATATAATCCGCCGTATCGGTTCATCGCGTCGGAAACAAAAAAGCGAAAGAATTTGGAACGATGTTTTTACAATTATTTTATTCATTTGTATACAGTCAGTGTCAGTGAATAGTGTGTTGCGTGGCTCAAACGAAATAAAAAATGGCACATGTTTATGCGGATCGGTTTCCCAATCGAGTGCAACCAACCTCTCGTGCCTTTGTTAATGTAGTACAACGGGCTCGTGAATCAGGTGACTTAAGACCTCACAGGGGACCTCACGATCAAATACAGGTCCGCACTGAAATACTTGTCGGGAGGATACTTTATAAAACAAGGTAAAATTTTTTTTTTTTATTTTTACGCACATATTTTGGTTTATCTTCCTTCTACAATCATTATCTGAAAATTAATGACTCAACTTCAAAGTCACCCTGTATACAAACGAGTACTTCCAGTTATTTGAAGAGAGATTTTTGATCAAAAATTCAAGAATAGTTTTTCATGCATAAATATGATTTTTGTGGCTTTGAAGTCAATCTGTTCGGTGTTTCTTCTCATAGATATGCAAAGTATTCAAGATAACGGATTTATTGACATTAATATACACGTGATGTCAAGTGTCAAATGTCGTCGTGTATTGGTACCCCAAAAATACTCCCTAAAATTCGTTTATTAAAAATGTTGCGATTGATAGTAAAGTTTTCTTCCTTAGTAGTGTCCCTAAAACCATAAACCAACGACCACAATTAATTATAGAGTGCTTTTAAAAGGTCCCCACCGCCTTATTTTTTGAACGGGCTAAGTTAACAAGCTGAATCTCAGGATGATGAGATTGATGCATGAACACTATATTTTGAAGTAAAAGGGGCGTTGAGAATTTCAATATATCGGCTGAGCGCTATCTTGGAATATTTTCTTAAATGGAATGTAAAATTATTATATTTTGAATTGGCTATTACAATATTTTTGTTTTAGAAGGATCTTCCAAAATATGAAAGACTCCATTTTTTTAAAATATCAAAATCGTTTAATGTTTGAGATTACAAGCAAAACAATTATAAAAATCGTTCAATTTTGAAAGCTGGCCAATCCGCCATTTTGAGAGATAGTAAGCTTACACAGTGTGGCCAATATACAACTGACTGATTTAAATTGCTCGCCACTTTTGATACGCGCATTTCAGTAGGCGGCGCCGCAGCAGTTGTTTGTAGTACATGTGTCTGATTCATCATGTCCGTATTGTTAAAACATTTTACTTGAATAATAAGTTGGTTGTTGCAACGATTCGGCAGCTACGACAAGATTTCAACACCATTTGGGCCCACAGATGAAGTTAAAGACTTGTTGAGGTGTTCGAACTTTTCGTACTCCGGATGATATCGAGAGAGTTCGTGAAAGTGTAGTGGAGCGCCCTGAGACGTCTACCAGACATCGTATTTTATTATTATTTCACAAATATTCAAGATACAAACCAGTCAGTTACATATCGGCCACCCTGTACTTTAGAATCATGAAGTACTGTGACGTATTTAAATAATGTTTCAATAGGGCACCCGATCACCATCTTCAAACTTTCAATTGTCAACTTCACGTTGAAATAAAACATTCTCGAATCAATTTCATCATCTCGACTTTCAGCTTCCTAACCGGACCTGTTCAAAAAATGATTGAAGAAGGGACCTTCTAGACTGTATGGACATCCTTAAAGCTAAACTGGAAGTTTGTAAATGTTATGCAGAAATAGTTCAGATCAGTTTAATAAGTCAAAGAATAGCGCCATGGGGCTTGATTCTAAATTAATTTGAATATCGCGTTCCTGTCTATGATAATCTTGACATATAATACTAGCGACCGTTTATTGTCAAATTACCAGGCCAGTTTCAAGGTTATCATAGTGGATCAAATATCTGACGGGCAAGGCGCCTTAATTTCAACGGTCGAACTTCAATTGGAATCAGGCCCATGGTTACATAATATGGTTGACTAAACAAGTTTGACAAGGTCGCGTTGAAATGCTTTACAAGTGGTATATTTTGCGTTAATGAATATCTGACTTGTAAAGCAGTACCAAAACTGTTGAGTTTAAGCATCAAAATACCTTGATTTAGCAATCATGAAATAGCGCATGCGCAAACTTCAACGTTATACCTATTTGGAATTAACCACACTCAAATATCAAAAAAAAGCGAAGCGGCTTACGTATGCGGTATTTGGGATTTTCAAAATTCTCTATAGCGTTTTAGCCCAACAACAAATTAACAAAAGGTTGTTACGAGACATGAAAAAATACATATTTCAGTTATTATCTAAATAAGGAGTTTCTACGTAAGAAACTTTTTTTTGATAACATTTGCGCTATAGAAATTATTTTATTTCGCTTTTATGGCTATTTTTAAGCTGTTACACCTCACATTAACATGATTGTATAAGAGCAAATGACGTATTGTCAACTGCAATGAAATGAAAGAAATATATAATACGGTGGAAATTTCCGATCGAAAGGATTTAAAAAATTTGCCTTGACGTCGTTTCCTCCTCTGAAGGTTGTTAGAAAATTTTTTGTACTACTTAAACGACTAAATTCAAATCCTACCTTAAAGCATTCTAAAACATAGATGTTTTGTGTCCTGAGCTCGATTTTATTATCGACCCCCGGAAATCAATTAAAATGAATGTGACCGATTTATTGTGATATGTCTCTCAAACTGAAGGAAAATTATACGAATGGGCTTCTAGTGCTGTCAACAGACGCTTTAATCTCGACGTGTCACCATTTCACTTTCGTCTGGTAACCCCTCAATAAGGTATGGACGCAATCTTGTCAATCAAGTCTAAAGCAGCGGATTGTGATGGCATCACCTGTACTCGGTTTATACCTGACTGCAAAACTTAAACACATCGCGTATATTATTAACATCTGCTTAGAGAGGAACGTTTTCCCATCCAGCTGGAAGGATGCAATAGTCACACATTTGGCCAAAAATAATAATCCATCTGAATATGCTGATCTTAGGCCTATAAGTGGCTTATGTTTCTTGGCGGAAATCTTGGAGAAGATAGTACACGAACAGATCGTTGAATATTTTGCCAAAAAAAAATATAATTTTCCAGTACACCAATTTGGTTTTCCACTACTGCATTACTATGTTACATACTTCACAGCCTAGGCGACAAATCTGACACGCTCTTCTCTTGAGATGTCAGAAGTTTCTTGAATTTCTTCAGATCCTACCTAACTGATCGCACCCAGAAAGTGAAAACATCCATTCGAACTTCTGATTCACAGTATGTTTCGTAAGGAGTTCCACAGGGATCAATACTGGGACCTCTTTTATTCCTGGTATGCACGTTTGATCTGCATGAGCGTGTAGAAGATTGTTACATCCAAATGTATGCTTACTATACACAACTAACATTTCGTTTT
Organism: Acanthoscelides obtectus; assembly: GCA_963669975.1. Classification (NCBI taxonomy): domain Eukaryota; kingdom Metazoa; phylum Arthropoda; class Insecta; order Coleoptera; family Chrysomelidae; genus Acanthoscelides; species Acanthoscelides obtectus. The sequence continues at coordinate 99,467,821 of CAVLJG010000006.1, read as the reverse complement.
AATGAATCCAACTTACATGAAGCATCGTATAAAATTGACCTAGGCCTTAATAACTTAGTCCCCTTTAGCTGAACCAAGTGATTTATGATGTATTTCTTGATCAAATACAGAAATTAGCGGCCCACCTTACATACAGCGTATAACTATTCTCTAGTTTGAAAGACATTTTACAAGAAATCGACCTTATTCATTACTTCAAAGACGCTTTCTCATTGATTGAGTTACCGACCCACGCATTTTTGCTTATGTCCCTAATCTGAATCTACCAGGCGCTGTAAGAAGGTCTGCGGTTTTTGATTTCTAAACGCCAAGTTATGAGCTTGGTCTTCCCTTCCCCAATACGGATGTGGATGATGATCATGATGAACACTGACATCAAAACCGTCTTCTCCATGCTCCTCGTGTCCATGGTCATGTTTGATCACCTCATGATGAGGTATGTAATGATCGTGTTCCTGATGAGTGTAAATTACCTCGGGCTCCTGTGTCTTCGCTTGTTTGATCCAGAAGAACAATTTTACGGCCTTCAAGATGAAGTATGCAACTTCGAGGAGCAACCTCTTCACCTCCAAGGCGTACTTCAGGTACTTGAGGAGGAAAGTGAGGAGACCGGCGGCGGTCACCAAGAACAGGATTTTTTTGACGAGTCTGACGATTTTTTCAACCAAACCTTCTCTTTTCTTCTTCCTTGGGGAACTTGAGCGGACTGAAACTATCAAGCGTGTTATAACGATGTGAAGAGTGAAGCATGATGATGCAGCGGTGAGGCTTGATGGAGCGATGTGATGAGATGATGATGGCCGAGATGAAGTTGATGGATGGATGGATCTCACTTCCACTTGCTTGAATTCACGTTACGCGCAGGATATGTTTCGCCGATAAATTGATATGCTTCGAGATTGTGGCACTTTTGTCAGCATGTCACTATCTGTTACCAACATACCATCTTTAAACCTTGAGCTGCTGCAGTAACGATTTAGCAGAGATCAGTTAGAAGCTTAAGTGATGGGGGAAAAGTTGCATATTTAAGTAACTAACAAGATCTGCTGGGTTATCTGTTTGGGCTTGGAGCCATCCGGAAATCATTTTTGCGTCGACGTTAAGGTCAAGATCGATCCAAGGTCACCTTCCGATGCTGAGGGAAAATCATACAACTACAGCAGTAGTGGTACTTTGACTGAGGGTTTACTCAAGGTTAACTATAAAGGACATTCAAGGTCATGCTCAAATGCAAAATTTCAGTATCGGAATCAAAAGAAGGGGCTTATATTTGAAATTTTAAAGTTGACTTTCATATGTCCTTCAAGGTCCAAATCAAGGTCGAATCCAAGGTCACCGCTTCTATTTTAAACATTTTTCCTTAATTATAACTGTACTCTCGGGGTATTTTAGGGCTTATAAGAACTTCTGAATCACCCTGTATATCGAGAGTTAACTGGTTCAACCACTCCTTCATTCTTCAGGTATATTGTAAAAAAGGTCATTTCATTCTAGTGATACTGTTATTGTTATGATGATAATGATGGTGGTGATGATGATGATGGTGATGATGACGATGATGATAATGATGATGACGATGATGATGGATCGGTGTGTCACTACCACTTCCTCTCTATATGTACTAATAGATTACTTCAGCACATTTGCAAAAGAAAATGTTGCGCTTAATAGAACGACTAAGGAAATGTAGGTAGCAGCAAGGTTTACGTAAATTTGATCAAATGTCTCGTTCGAAATTGATGAAAAAATAATGACTTGGTCAAGAATAACCTTCCCAAAGTATATAAAGAATTTTCGTTATCCGTCTTTGGACAAGCAGTCAAAATAACATTGCTCAACCCCCCAAAGATATAATTAACATAATCATGCATTTTTTCATCCCTTCATTTATTCATCATAATTTTTGTTGTACTTAGGTTTGGAAATTATGCCAACTTTATATTTTTTCTAAACTTCTCCATATAAGTAATATATATTACAATGTAATTGTATATAAATAAAGAAGTCTATTATAGGTAAGTATTATTATGTTCATCGCCATCCTGTCCCGGAGAACGACTAACTCTGTAGTAAGTTCGAACCAGATGATACAATAATTAGAAAGTTAACACAACCTTGTCATATTCAAGGTGACTTTTGACCTCTTAAATCTTTGTTCTGAATGATTCTGGATGTTTAATCTGAATCCATTACTGCACTCATTTTCATTCATTTATTATATTGACTTCCATCTTACTCTATTCAACCTTGTCAGGATTTTGTACTATACGTCATAAAATATAGTGATACATATTTTAGGAGACGATTTGGTGGGGTGAACCACTAAGCATGAATGCCTTCGTTCTAGACATTTCCCATAAATCGCTGAGCAGTTTCAAATATATTAAAATTTTTATCATAAATAGTAACTTATCAGTTATTTAGCTACCATCACCTATATCGTGCAAAGCCATAGCATAGTGGAGCTTCAGTAAACAAGTGTATTCGAAATTTCAAATTGACAATTCTCTTTCAGACCTCAGTTGACTTATTTCACCACAGAGACAAGCTTAGTGACCCCCCACTATGCGCTTTGCTCCCGGAAAAATGTATGTCGGAAGTATCAACCACGAAAGGCGACTTAAAAACGTCTATATTCTCATTCGTGGAGAAAAAATAAACTGTAATTCACCCTACATATTTTTCGCTGTACGCCTTAAAATAATGATGATAATGACCACCCGCTGTTCTGTGGCACTCGGTTCCTGTATGCCAAATGTTGCGCTCTATCGTTTCGACCCCAATCTCCATGTTCGTCACCGTGGTGACCGTAATGATCATGGTGATCGTGATGACCGTGGTAATCATGGTGGTTGTAATGGTCATGGTGATCATCCTCATGAGATTCTTCGTCAACAAAATGATGTTCTTCGCCTATTTTGACATGCTGAAATTCCACACCGGCGTCATGGTGGTGCTTTCCATACTTGATCATAACCCAACACTTGATAGCCTTCAAGATGAAGTACGCCACTGCTAGCATGAATCTCTTCACCTCCAAGGCGTATTTCAGGTACTTGAGGAGGAATGTGAGCGCACCGGCTGTAGTCACCAAGAAGAGAATCTTTTTGACCAGTCTTACAATTTTCTCTACCAGGCCTTCTCCTTTCTTCTTCCTAAGCCCAGATGATTTCACTGAAACTGTGGCAGAGATTAGATCCACGAAATGGGTTCATGGGATGGCTTGATGCATGATGGTGATGGATGGATGATGTATGTCACTACCACTTCACTGTATGGCTGGATCGAAAATCACGTGATATTCGAAATTATATGTCGGCTACCGTATGGCAACGCGTGAGTAAGCTTTAAAGTTAACACTCGACAATTCCTGAGTATATTTTTTTTTTTTTGGCGGCAAATATATATATAGATATCTTTTATTACTGTCTTCACGAGAATACGCTCTTAGTGAATGTTGAGCCTTGCAGAGTCAACGTTGGTGCACTAAATTGAGAAAACCAACAATAAAAATCCTGTTTTTATCCATCTGATCTATCCAAACTAGAGAAACGATTGAACTGTCAGTGCCGAAGAAACAATGCAAAGCTATATATGTGATTGTTAATTCCCCGCGTAAGCTTCTATAGGAAAAGTGGGTTAAGTTGAATAGACTCAGCCTCTCAACAAGGTCGTTGGGTACCATACGAGATATGTGTAGCTCTCCGCTGTATATTGTCCAGCAGGATTCGGCCCCGTTTGTATCGTTGGATACCAAACAGGTCCAGCGAATTCCAAATTTGACTCGGGATATGATCACCCCGTAGCGCCTTACACGCTAGAGGCGCCGTATAGGCCGTTAGATATCCTAAACCGTCGGCAAGAAAATGCATAATATGCAAAGGTGTATTATTCACCGCCGGTGGGGGTTATGTCGGCTTTTAAAAACTGGAGTGACACGTGGTATGATTTTTGCCCTGGGATGACTCGGGGCAAATCTCTCTACGTGGGACTGGAACTTCCTGGGCCAAAAAGTAAGTATCTGTTTGATTTTATTGTACTTTTATTCCGCAGCGTTTTGTTAACACACTTTGATATTTTTGTAAGCATACACAATGTTTTAGACACTTTTCTGCACGTGAGTCACCCTGTAAAAGTATCGCCTGACACTTGGAATGCTAAGAAAGGCACTGCTGGCATACACATTTCAACAACCACTTACGACCCTGCGTATTCGTGAAACCAAGGGCACGCTGAGGCACTGGCCCTCTTAGTTCATTCTAATATTGTTCTAACAGTTGAAAGGTGGAAGTGTCTGTGTGTTCTGATTTTGTGAATAGTGTCCATATCAAGTTCAGGTCAAGGTTCGATCAATCAAACGGTGAGGGTTTCCACTGGGTATCTTTTATTGTTTTGCTGTACTGTATGTCATGTGTATTTTCTAACCATGGTACCCTTATAATCATGATAATAATTGTAATAAGTCAAAGCTAGTCAGATGAGATATGTTTATCAACAGTTAAGATAAAGTTAAAGGTAACTTAGCGTCAAACATCTACAGAGTTGTGACGCCTCCATATCCTGGAGGCTGTTATGAGACCTACAGAGCCGCGTTGCCATCGGGGGAATTACTGCTCGGTTTCTTCTGTCAGAGGAAATGTCGGAGCGTATTTTGTATTGACACAACGGCCATTGGCCGGCGTGGTATCCTGGGTCTGTATGACCGCCTAGGTTCTTCTCGAGGCAATCGCAGGAGTCTGGAAGTATCTCATGGCAAGATGTGTATAGGGATTGTCACTTATAGTTGTCACGCTTCTCATTTATCTATCAATGAGAGGTAACGTCGGAGATTTCGGATATTGACACGAGCGTGAATTCCATGCGGTAGGAAGCTACCGTTCCCCCGTGCAAGGTATTTCCATATCAGGCGTGACTTCCATGCGGCAGGAAGCTACCGTTCCCCCGAGTATGGACACGGGCGTGACTTCCATGTGGTAGTAAGCTACCGTTCCCCCGTGCAAGGTATTTCCATATCAGGCGTGACTTCCATGCGATAGGAAGCTACCGTTCCCCTGATCATGAACACGGGCGTGACTTCAATGTGGTAGGAAGCTACCGTTCCCCCGTACGAGGTATTATATTTCCATATCAGGCGTGACTTCCATGCGGTAGGAATCTACCGTTCCCCTGATCATGGACACGGGCGTGACTTCAATGCGGTAGGAAGCTACCGTTCCCCAGTACGAGGTATTATATTTCATATCAGGCGTGACTTCCATGCGGTAGGAAGCTACCGTTCCCCTGATTATGGACGTGGTTGTGACTTCCATGCGGTAGGAAGCTACCGTTCCCCAGTACGAGGTATTATATTTCATATCAGGCGTGACTTCCATGCGGTAGGAAGCTACCGTTCCCCAGTACGAGGTATTATATTTCATATCAGGCGTGACTTCCGTGCGGTAGGAAGCTACCGTTCCCCTGATTATGGACGTGGTTGTGACTTCAATGCGGTAGGAAGCTACCGTTCCCCTGATTATGGACGTGGTTGTGACTTCCATGCGGTAGGAAGCTACCGTTCCCCAGTACGAGGTATTATATTTCATATCAGGCGTGACTTCCATGCGGTAGGAAGCTACCGTTCCCCTGATTATGGACGTGGTTGTGACTTTCATGCGGTAGGAAGCTACCGTTCCCCCGTACGAGGTATCATATTTCCATATCAGGCGTGACTTCCATGCGGTAGGAAGCTACCGTTCCCCTGATCATGGACACGGGCGTGACTTCAATGCGGTAGGAAGCTACCGTTCCCCAGTACGAGGTATTATATTTCATATCAGGCGTGACTTCCATGCGGTAGGAAGCTACCGTTCCCCTGATTATGGACGTGGCTGTGACTTCCATGCGGTAGGATGCTACCGTTCCCCCATGCAATGTATTGTAATTTATAATAATATAATTGAGAAATATCATGGCCATTGTTATATTGTTTTGTGATCAGTATCGAGACACCCAATTGACATAATGAATAGACAGTAGAGTTGTGCATGTCATGAGTCGGTAAAATATGGAAGGTACTCAAAAGGTTTTTTCCAAAAATAGACCTGGCCCCGACAACGTTGTTCTATCGAGCGTATCTCTTGTCAAGGAAGAACAGCTCCCCTGTCGTTAACGTCACCAAGTAAGTGGCTTTAAAATGATCCTGACATTGAAGCCCTTATTAAGTTGTGTATGTACTACTCTCGTAATAAAAGTGAGAAGGTACAGGGTAGTACCTCGAACGCGTGTAAGGTGGAATTGTTGTGTTTACGCTCGTCGTTATATTTCTATTACCATCTCTTCATATCTCATTCGTATCCTACATTTGTTTATATTTGTTGTTCTAAAGGAGAGAAAATAGTATTAAAATCAAGGAGGTCATAAAGGCGACCTAAAATTGTAGGAACGGCTGACGATATGACCCTTAAAGTTATGTATTTCGTAAATTTTTCCTCTCTCGCTCTCTCTGATTTATTCGTGTAAACTGTGCCGTGCTACTTCCACTATTTAAAGAAAAGAATGCCCTACGCGTTTCCGTCCAAGTAGCCTTTGACGGCATATTTTTATGCAAGTTCATACTGTGGCACAGTGGTCGCCTTACCAAAAAAAGGACGTGTAAGCATTATGAAATAAATCTGGTACAAATAACGGTTCTGACGATAAAACAATATATGCGCATTATGAACGCCACATGTGTCATTTCATCGGATATTTGATATGGAAATTATAGACACATATTTTAAGTAAAAGTTTATTTCATATTTGAGATTTACTACAAATCGTATTATCTACGAGGTTTGTTCAGAAAGTATCGCAAGTATTGAATTTTCGCAGGCTACGTATGTTCAATTTTCGATCTTTTTGTGGCGATATGTTGGTACTTATGACCTCCACTAATGTTGACAATTTCGGCCATTTTGAATGTCCAGACAGTTTTTGGCAGCTATTGTGCGTGGACGTGTTTTAGCTTGTCTCCGATTTTTGTCTATTCCAAAAAATGGATCAAAAAATTTGTATTAAGTTTTGTGTGAAAAACAACTTGATGTGCGCGGACAAATCCCAAATGTTGACTGTTGCATACGGCGATGCTACTTTGGACAAAAGCAACGTTTCTTGCCCCAGGGTAGAACGGTCAATAAGGAATATTACCTTCCGGTAATGCGGAATTTGCGAGAAGCAATCCGCCAGAAACACCCGGATTTATGGAAGATCAAATATTGGCTTTTGCACCATGATAACGCCCCTTCTCATGCATCGTTACTTGTGCGCGAATTTTTAACCAAAAACAACACTCCAATAATGCCTGACCCACCGTATTCCCCAGACCTGGCCCCCTGTGAGTTTTGCTTGTTCCAGAAACTGAAGAGGCCGATCAAAAGGACGACGCTACGTCACGATTGAGGAGATAAAGACGGCATCACAAAAAATGATTTTCCAAAATGCTTCGAGGATTGGAAGAAACGTTATCAGAAGTGTATAATGTTTGATGGGGTTTACTTTGAAGGGAGCAAAATAGATATTCATAAACAAATAAATAATTCTTGAAAAAACATAAAATTCGCGATACTTTTTGAACAATCCTTTAATTGCTTAATTACAGTATAGATGGTCGAAGATGAAATTTGCACTAGATAGATTTTTTAATTTTTGTATGTTTCTCTACGTACATTTTCCCATGCTGATTGTGAAAATACGGACAAGGTGATAGGTTTAAACATCACGACGAACTGTTTATCATCTTCTAGAATCCTTTAACATATTTTATGTACGTATAAGTAACCTCATTATAAGTATTTTTGGGGTATGTGATTTTTCTGCGTTCTGTAGCTTCAGCGCTTTGACCTGGAGTTGTAGACGACGTTATAATAATGATTGCCATCGAAAAACAAATGAAATTTAAGTTTTTGCAACATGCAATCATTCAGAAATAAAATACAGTGGACCCCCGAGAATCCGGCCCCTGTCAAATCCGGCGCCCCCTGTAATCCGTAATGTCTTTGAATATTACATACATACGTATTTGACAAGCTTCGCTAATGTAGATCACGCAGGTTTGAACAGGTTACAACTTGTACGCGCCACCGCTATCGTGCTCGACGCGTAAGCATTGTTTTACTTAGTTTGAATTTGACTACTGGTGGTAGCGGCACGGCCTAGCGTGCGTTCATTGTTCACTATTTATTCATTGTGTATTAAGTATAGTACCTAGTAATGTCATCGCAAACTCAGAAGCGAAAGCACAAAACATTGACAATTAAAGAAAAATGTGATATTTTAGACCGCTTAAATCGCAATGAAACTTTCAGCAGTTTAACAAGTAAATATTATGACATTAAAAGAAACCACGAAGTTCGTGTCAACTACTGACTGCGGGCCAGGCAAGAGACAGACACTCAAGAAAGCTGAAGATCCAGAAGTGGAAGAAGCCTTGTACATGTGGTTTCTTCAGGAAAGAAATAGGCATGCATCAATTTCAGGACCCATGTTAGCCATGAAAGCTATTTTTTTATAAGGAAATAACAAAAAAAATATGATTTTGTGGCCAGCAAAGGATGGCTAGAACGTTTTAAAAGTCGTCATGGCATACGTTTAATGACTATTACAGGAGAGAAACTTTCTAACGATGACACCTGCGTAGAGCGCTTTAAATTAAGATTTTTGCAAAAGGTGAAAGATTTAAATCTTGACCCGTCAGAGGTGTACAATGCAGACGAATCAGGGCTTTTTTGGCGTATGATGCCTAACAAAACTTTTGTTTCTTATAACGAAAAATCTGTACCTGGACGAAAAGTAAGTAAAGAGCGTGTAACCATACTACCATGTGCTAACGCTGCGGGCACACACGCGCTTAAGATGATGGTCATTAGGAAATCTAATAAACCAGGGGCATTCAGAAACATTGATTTACCTGTACACTATTACGAACAAAAAAGTGCATGGATGACAAAAGACCTTTTCAAAAAGTGGTTTGATGAATGCTTCGTACCCGAAGTTAGAAAATGGTTAAAAGATCATAATTTTCCTCAAAAAGCGTTGTTGATTCTTGATAAGGCTCCCGGTCATCCGTCTGAAGAAGAACTAACAACTGAGGATAAATGCATCACTGCGATGTTTCTTCCGCTAAATTGCACTAATTCAACTAATGGACCAGAATATCATTCAGTTTGTCAAGCACGACTATAAGAAAAACCTACTTCTGAGAGCCGTATCAAAAGACCAACCAATAGAAAAAACTTTAAAAGAATTTAGTTTGAAAGACTTGGGGTTTTTGCTCTTTCTCAGTCGTGGAATGCGTTACCGTCATCAACTATTAAATCATCTTGGAAAAATTTATGGCCAGATATAGTCACCACTCCTAGCAACGTTCCACAAATCAGTATAACTTCGGAAGTTATAGAACAAGTCGCTACTGAAACATAGATAAGTCCGGAAGATTTGGAAATTTGTTGCCGTGGAATGGATAAAGAGGAAAATGTTTTTCATGAAATGTCTGACGAAGAGATTATAAAAGAGGTTTCTAATTATACAACAAACAATCAGGAAAATAACGACGACGTGATTGCAACTGGTCCACAAGTCACAGCACAAGACGCAATTAACGCCTTTGAGCTTGGTTTACAATGGGCTGAAGAGAATAGTACATCCTACATCGAACTTTTACTTTTGAAAAGACTGAGGGATAAAGCTCTGATCTCGCGTTATAACAACCTTAAAAAAATGATGAATATTTCCAAGCTTCATAATTTGATAAATTCATTATTGATTTTGATTAATAATTCTTGATTATTTTGGTACATATATATGTGCATTTATGCTTAATTTTATAATAACACGTAAGCTCTCTATTGTTATTTAATTTACTAAATTCGACATACATAAACTATGTATGATTTTTACTTCAAAGTACATACATATACATAACATATATAATCTTACCATTGGATATGTAATTTGTCGGATTACAAGGTACTCTATTGTAAAAAATTCCGGACTATAGGGGGTCTTAATAATGTTTGTCGGATTACCGGAGGTCCACTGTAAGTTTATTTTTTTCTGGATTTCATTCGTCATAGCTCGGGCAAGCCAAACTGAAAATCATGTGGAAATAGAGGTTTATCTAATGCAAATTTCTGCCGGAGATTTTCTAAGATTTATATACAATCAATACTCTTGAGTTTTGCTACCGGTGTTTTTTAATAAATCAACAAATATATGTATAAATATTATTGGTGTATGACTAGTTTTGGTAGAACTAACAATGCACAATGAGGACGATACATACAGCAAGCTTACATCCTAGTAAAATAAATACTTAACAATTAAATGTACCTTTACACGGGGAAATAGTTATTGAAAATATAACACTATCTATTTTCCTAGCTGGCCTTCAAAGATTCTCGTAATATGTTTGATGAAACTTTCAAACGGAAAACAATGGGTGAAGTGAATAATAAATACTTACAAGTACATATTTTAGTAATTACTCAACTATAAGTAAATAAATATTCAATCTGTAAGCCTTGTCTTTCTATTAGTAATACAATAAAAAGTCAAAGCAACACTCATAAATTAGTAAATACTTAAATAAATCGATTCGTTGTACGTATTCACTACCCTCATGAGACTTTTACCTTAGTGAGTCGTTTTAACTTTTAACTAATATTAAGTATTTATTTTTCACTTCAGCCTATATAACATAACAAATACTGGCATGATCTTCGAATACTGTTGATAATGTTAATCTGCTGTCCTAATGAAATTTCTTATCATTTCAACAAAGCATTCCTTTAAATGGTCATCATTATTCTAATCTGCATAAGAAAAAATATTCGAACTTTGCAACTTGTTTTATCTTACAATTTCTATCCATTAGAACGGTATCCAGAAGCAACAAGTGTTATGGATAAGATACTTGAGTTATAGTTCTTTGTAATAATTTGTAATTAGTAATCTACGAACGTTGGTATTTCGCCTGTGCACCTTATATTAAGTAATTCCTACCGTCATATCAGTATTCGATATTGAATTCAAACTCATATTCAGGTATCTGTTAATTTGAATAAATTAAATATAAAATTTAGGAAGATGATGAAATTATGTCCATAACTGCTGAAGCTATTAAACAGGCCTACACAACTGAATACTGGTAGCTTGGTGTTGGTGTTGATGCTCTTTTTGGTAGACTTATGGTCCTTTTATCATTAGCAAAAGTCACTACAAACATCTCTCAATGTTTGACAAGCGAAATTGATTCCAGATTTTTGTAATCTTTATTTATCACAGTATGTCTATAGCCTTTAGTGAAGTTGTTTTTAGCCTCTTAAAAGGCTAGTGAAGTATTGATATTTTTGAAAATGAAAAATTTTTATTTTCAGAAAACGTACCCACACTTACTTTCTATGTTTTTCGGGTCCTCTATTATTTTCGGGTGTAGCAGTGAAATTATGATTCAAAACATACCAACCTGTAGAAACGTTTGTAGCCATTTTAACTTTAATTGTTTCAAATATGTCTATTTCCTGAGCGTCTTTCAATTTTGTGTATGTTTTTAATGACATATTTTTTCTCTGTTCAAAAGTCATGATAAAGTTGTATGGTTATGGGGTACACACCATCGCCGGGCGATGCTTGACGGCATTTTTTTCAGGATGACTTGCATATGATGTGCCTTTTTTAGAAATATGCATTCAAAAAAAGTAAATGAATTCGATGTCTTAGTGTGAGAACGTAAATCGTGACGTCAAAGATTTCAGAGACTGAAAACAGTAACTGAATTATAATGCCCTTCATTTCAGATTATCGTTCTTCGGAAAAACGCATACGTACCTCAGACCTAGGCTAGGTTAAGTCCTACTGAGAAGTATTGAGATAATTGAGATTAAACTATTTTTCTTGTATTTTTGTAGCTCTTGATGAATGTTTGAAATTTATTCCTCGTGCGAACAATGTTACAAAACGTTGTTTTTTAATGCTTCGGCAATTATACTTGAACAAGCAAATTCTCGATTACAAAACTAAACAAATCCTCTGTGAGTCTTTAATTATTTAAAAAATTACATACTTCAACATTATCATTCACTTGAAAAAATATGAAAAACTTACCTCCTCTTTCATAAGATTGGAATGTTTATCTATTCTTTATTTATGTTAATTTCATTTAATATGTTGAATTTATAAGCTTTCAATTACCTCAATTTCCCCATTTTTGAAAGATAGGTTAAATTTTCGTGGTCGAACCTCATTTCTTACTAAATGTTTTACTTTGATACCAAAACTTTGAATTTTTAAAAGTATTGAAAAACATCATTCTAGCGCAGTGATTAACGTAAACTTACCTATCACTTCTGCTTATATGCATTAAAACCATTATACAGGGTGGCACATTGAAGACGAAAAGACGCATTTACTGGCAGCTCAGTTTATTTTAAAACGCTCAGACCCGTCGATTTTGTTTTCGAGGGTGACACAAGCTTGGCCCCCCTAAGCGGGGGTGACACCACCCCCAAAATCTCAAATGGAAAGGGGGGTCGAGTGATACCTTATTTTAAAGGTCTTTCAATTCCATTCATAATGATATAAAATTAATGTACCTTCAGTTCAGTAGTTTTGAAGATTCATTGATTTAAAGATTAAATAAAACTAATACATCATCATTAGTGGAGATCAATACATTTGGCAGCAAAGTAATTTAAAAATGAAGAATGAACTGACCCTTTAGGCAAGTAAATGTTGAAAATGGCCACCATGACTCTCCATGCAATAATAAAGATTTTACTGAAAACGTTGCCGCACATTTTGCAATATTTGAGGAGTAATTTGAAGGCACTCATTCACAATTCTTTGTCGCAGGTCTTCTAATGATGTTGACTGAGTAGCATAGATTTTGCTTTTTAAATGCCCCACATAAAGAAATCCAAAGGTGGTAAATTTGGCGATCTTGGGGCCATTCAATGGCACCTCTTCTATCAATCCATCGATCTGGAAACGTCTGATCTAAATATTGTCGAACACGTAATGCGTAATGTGGTGGGGCACCATCCTGTTGGAACATCAACCTACTCACAATGTACCGCCCATCATACCGTCTTCCAGTAATTCCAAATACATTTCACCGGTCAAATTTCCAGGTAAGAAAAAGGGACCAACTAAATGATCGCAAAAAATACCAGCCCAAATATTTCTGCTGTTCTATTAGCGCACTGATTATTTCCGAAAAATATTTCGATAATTTCAATTCTTTCTGCTGTGGAATATACCATGGTTAATTTATGCAATAAAGCGTTACCAGTTACTTTAGCAAAAAAGCTTGGTCAAATCAATCGCAAACTATGTACTAAATTCCTGTTTAAAATAAGTACGAGATATTTCCTTATCTTTCTTCAAGAAATAACTTTTTTGCCACAAAAAACCGCTCCAATAGCTATGTTCAACAACAAAATGATAAACAAACCATGGGCGTAGTCAAGAAAAGTAAATTCTTTTAGTCAAATTTCTTCTGAATTAAGTACAAACTAATCCGATGTACCTATTAAAGTCTTACTTTAAGCTTTAAATCAATAAATCTTCAAAACTACTGAACTGAAGCTCATGTATTTTACATCATTATAAAGGGAATTGAAAGACCTTTAAAATAAGGTATCACTTGACCCCCCTTTCCATTTAAGATTTTAGGGTTGGTGTCACCCCCGCCCAGGGGGCTGCACGTGTTAACGTGATTTTTTGCCAAACTTGTGTCCCCCTCGAAAACAAAATCGACGGGTCTGAGCATTTTTCAAAAAAAAACTGAGCTGCTAGTAAATGCGTCTGTTTCGTTTTCGATGTGCCACCCTGTATAAGTATGTATAATGTATTTTTTCCTTTTATCCAAATTTGATTCATTTTACTTAATTAAGTCGTTTGTTGCTGAAACCTCTGCATTTTTAGTGGTATATATTGTTTTTATTGTTTATTTTGTGGATAGACATTTTACGGGTTAAGTGGTTCTATTATTACAAGTAGGTGGATGCTGCAAGTAGCAAAATAAAATTCACTATATTGTTATAAACTTCAAATATAAACCTCATGGTAGTCAAAAATGGACTTTCCCTAGTCTGACTGGGTAAATTCCAGAAGTAACGCTTTGCAAGTATTATTTACACTTTTCCAATTTGCTGATTTTACTTATAACATAATTTCATCATTTTCCATTGTTTATACAACGTTTCAAGTATTTACATCGTCTCTTTCGCATTACGAATTTCACCAAAAGCTCCAACCCGAACTCTTCTGCCCAGCATACGCTAAATCCTGTGCATCTCCTCCCCTATCCCAGTGATCCTCTTGCCCCCAAACATCCTCATGATCGTAGTGATGATCGTGGTGCGAATTTTCGTAATAGATCGTCTTTTGCTTGGCAGCCTTCCACAGCGCCAGCAGCTTGGCTACGTTTACCGCGAATATTCCCAATCCGATCAAAACTAACTTCAACAGCAACGCCGTCTGCGCCAGCTTCAACAGCAAACAAAGTTTGGCGGCTATGATCCCTCCTATGGCCAGCAGCTTGAGTTTGTGCAAGTATTGCTGTTTCTTCTGTTTTTTCTTCTTGCCTCTCGCTTCCTCTGAAATATTATTTCGGTTTAAACGCGGACCCGCGGCCGTTCTTTGTTAGTTCAGCACGTTGCGGCGATGAAAGGTTAGAACACATGGCAGGTTGGTTAATACTGTTTAAATCGAAATCTGCGTTGATTTCGTTCCACGTTTTTGAGCATCTGTACACGAATACTACCGAAAATTCCGATCAGAGATCAGTTATATTATGGAGAGCGGTACATTTTAAATATCATTTTTGGTATGTTAATAGCAACCTGTAAGATAACAGTCGTTGATTTTGAAATTGTAAAAAATTTAGAAATATTGTTTAAAGGTTCCTTGATACAAACCAATTTTCAGCGGCCTCCTCTAAGGGCCTCTACCTCCAGAACAAAGCAGTATCTTGATAATCGAAGTTTCAATATACAGTAATGGACAAAAGTATATAGACAAACTAATATTGTGCTGTATTTCTTTTTTAACTTGTTTTATTACACACCAACCTGTATACAGAATTTGTTATAGCATAATACTCACTTATACATAAATAAATTCATTAGACTCCCTTTAATATTGAAAAAAACTGGAACTAAGAAGGACAAAAATATATAGACAAAGCAAAACAGTTATAGAAAAAAGAAGCAAAGTTCATTGAATTATAGAAAACCAACCATGTTTGTGTTAATATCTTGTATTATTATCAATCACCGCCTGGCATCGTCTCGGCATAGATTGTAGAAGTTTCTTGATATAAGATTCTTCAATCTGTCTCCACTTTTGCTTTAAAGCGGCAAAAAGTTCATCCTTGTTCGAATAATGTTTATCTCGTATTTGCTTATCTAAGTATTCCCATGGATTTTCAATGGGGTTTAGATCGGGATACTGTGAAGGCCATTTGAAAACTGGTATTTTTTTATCAAAAAAGAATTTCTTTGCGAGTGTTGAAGTGTGCTTCGGGTCATTAACTTGCTGGGAGATTGATCTTAAGGGCATATTGCCTTCCATATAGGGTAAGAAGGCATGCTTCAGTATGCCTGTGTATACAAACTTATCCACCCCAAACCCCGAAAAGCACCCCCAAACCATAACAGACCCGCCTCCATGTTTGACAGTGGGCAAAGTGTACTTGGGGTTCAATCTTTGTCCACTACAACGTCTAACGTAATGAACACCATCTGATCCAAGCATATTGAACTTGGATTCGTCACTGAAACATACCCTCTTCCAGTCACAGATGATCCAATCAAGATGCAACCGTGCAAATTGTAATCGGCCTCACGGTTTTTCCTCGAGATTAGCGGCTTCTTACTCGGGGGACGTGCAAATAACTTCAAATCATTTAATCTTCTACTTATAGTTTTCGTAGAAACACTGACAATTCCTTTTGTCTCGATTTCGGCTTTTATTTGTCTTGGGGTTTTAAACGGATCTTTGGACGAAATTACTTTTATTAATCTTTTAGTTTTCTAGGCCGACCACTCCTCTTAGAGGCTTCCAAGATACCTTTTTGTTTATATTTGTTCAATATTACCCAAACTGCTTTACGCTTCAGCTTCAAATTCTTGGCAATGTCGACTTGACGTTGACCATCTTTGTATAACTCAATGATCTCAATTTTCTCATCGAAATAAATTTCTGGACCACGCGGCATGGTCTTAAAATCAATCAACTTATTGCACAATACTTGACGAACACAAACTTATCCTCTTCTGACACGAAACTTTTCTAAACTAATGTTGAAAAGAATTTGTCTACATATGTTTGTCCTTCATAAAAAAGTGCTCATATTCAGACTTGTATTGTGTTCATTGCAGATAATGTAAAAACAAGGAATTTAGTTTTTCTACTAATAACGCATTTGTTTATGGAGCAATGAAGTGTGAATTCGTTTTCTAAAGATATTTAGGTAAATATTCATATTTGTCTATATACTGTCCATTACTGTATGTCCAAACAAAATGGAAGTACTTTTTTTCAACGGATATCCTCTAATTTTTCCATTTGACTCTAACAACTCAAAAAATTAATATTATTGCGATCTGGAAACGATAACCCGGACCTTCTGTCAAAATTGAGTTTGAAAGTTAATCGGGAAACCATGTATGAATTTCAATTTTTCGTAACAAACTCTCGCTGATAATTTAGTAAATTATGTTATTTTAATAATAAATGTATAAGAAATAAAAGATACAAATAAATCAGTATTTTATTTGTCGAATAAGAATATCGTTCCCTGATCGCAGTAATGTTTATTTTTTGAGTTGTTAGAATCAAATGGAGGATATGCGTATCTAAATTTAAACAAAAATTTGTTTTCCCTCATAGAGTAAATCTTTAATGTCACCTAACGTAGATAGAAATGTCAGCTAATCAAGGTTTAAACCACTATTAACTATCTAACCAATGGAGTATTTATTCCATGTAAAACGTATACTGTAGACTTAACTAATAACTGAAGCAACAAACATTTTTTACTGTAATGTACAGTAATAGTTCTGTTTTTTCCTTTTCCACTGCTATGCTTGTCACAAACCACATCAGTAATTGCTAAGGCTTTCAGATTAGCTCACGGTTAAGGTCAAAGTCAAATTTGTAAGTCAACCCTAACAATTGACATGAAAAATGAATATACAGCTTACTGACAAAGTCCAAGAACACGTTTTATCGACAATTAGATTAACTCAAAGGGGCGTCATATAATCTGGTATAAACATGAGCAGAACTGGGAATGGCGAAGCTATTGTGCGATGATCAGATATTTGTCAAAACGGTGTAAGATATATATTTTGGATACAGTACGTAGGTAAAACCAAAAGTCAACTAGGAACATCCTTTTTTACTATTTTAATACAAAGTAGATTTTCAAATCCGAAATATCCGAGACACGTGTTCATAATCCATAAACAGTCATTAAGGTTATTTTTAAAAGTATTGTGTATTGTCCTCCATTAAAATTATAAAACCTGATCACCCTGTATCTTCTGTCAGCTGTCGAACTTCAGAATGAACATTGTACAAAGTGATGCCACCACTAGTTGGTTGTTAATTTTATGAAGCTTTGTGGGATGAAAGTTAATGTTAGAGGTACCATCTGTCACGCCACTCCCAAGTTGTTTCACTAAAGAAATAATATTCTTACGAATACGTCAATTGCTTCATAAATTAGGTACTCTATGAAATCAAAGGCTTGATTTAATATTCCATTTTATTTAAAAGATAAAAATAAATACAATAAATACTTACACGATACAATATTCTACAAAATAAATTGTTCATCCCAGTATTACAATATTCATTCAATTATATGTGCAGTTAGATAGGCGATGTAGCATTGTAGCATTTACATACCGCGGAAGCTAGTATATGTGTACTATAGGCAATGTCATCGAAAGAATTTTAGAAAAGCGCATGTCTACCTGAATATCACGACAACAATTTGTTACTCCCTTAAAACAAAAAAGCTGAATAAACAAAAAAATGGCTTGCAAAATTAACTTCTAACTGTTAACATTTTACTATCAAACCAGTTAATGATCTTTATAAAATCCTTATCAGCAATTTGCTTCGGTGTATCTCAGTCATCAGCTTTATATAATGTGAGGGTGTCGTCCGCGAAACACATAATCTTTCCCTTACTATTAATTTTGAACACGTCTTTTAAATAGAGATTAAATAATAGTGGCCCTAGTACTGTCTTAAGGCACACCACACATGATTTACATTTGTTTACTAAATGTGATAGAGGTTTTGACAGTCTCTGTCCTATTTTTGTAACAATAGTTGTGATGTTCACATAAATCCCAATCATTCCATAATTTTGAGAAGCTCCCAAATGAGAAGATACCAATAGTAGGTATTTTTCTGTCGACATTAGAGTTAATTTTAAACATGGCAGCCAAAATTGTAACAATACTGATATGGATCTGTAATTGGTAAGGATCGATGGTAATTGCTGACGCAGTTTTTCATAATAGTAATTTCACGACTACCTACCAAAAACCTAGCGAATTTTGTGAATTACGTTAAACTCGCGTCTTGTTGAATATTTACGTATTTTTAAAGACGTCTAGTTATTCAAAAAATCTGCACAGCAATCATTCGCTTCGACATATTGGTACGAGATCTGTAGATTAAGTGATGAAACTGGCAACGTAGCGTTCGATCCGGCAACACTTGATGCGCCGGGCTTGTAGGGGAGCCAGCGGAACGTCCGCCTTCAGTACACGATTGAACTCGCTCGCAGTTATTTGGTGGGAGTTACATCAATTTCAAGCAACGGTGTGATATCAGGTTTTGCTTCAGACTTGGGCACAGCGCAATAGAAACTCATTCTGAACAGGCCTACGGAGGTTTAAGCCATTTTCAGAAGAGAGAGTCGAATCGAAGAAGAGTTAAATTTGATAATCCTCCTCGTCACACAGCACTGTCAATGAACGAATTTTTGGCCAGTAAAAACATTCCTGTAGTTCCTCAGCCTCCTTATTCGCCAGCCTTGAGTCCGTGTGACTTTTGTCTCTTGCCGAAGTTGAAAAGTCACCTCAGGGGATCTCATTTTGGGTCAGCCGAAAACATTGAAACGGCTGTAACCGACCAGCTGAAGGCTATTCTAGTATCGGAGTTCCAGCACTGCTATGAGGAGCGGAAGAACCGTCTCCAACGCTGTGTGGCTTCAGAAGGAAGTTATTATCATCACTTAATTTACAGACTAGACTAATTTATGAACCTTTTACTGAAACCATCTACGATCCGCGTTGTTTGGAGTATGCCAGATGCTGCCCATCCAAATTCCTCCCATGGTATTCCCCTGATAAGCCAGGCACACCTGGTTCACTCCACGTATCTCCTCCATGTACCCCAGATTCGAGCGGGTTCCTGAACACAATTCCTTCTTCGTGATGATGCTGTTTGCTAGACCTAATGTCCAGATAAAGCTTCACTCCTTGGAAGGCCACTGTCACCAAGGCCAACATTAGCAGTTTGAACTTCAAAGCGGCTTCGAACACCCGTACCAAAAGGAATACCTTCATCGCCACCACCGCCGCCAATACCGATATCTTGAGGACTCGGAACAGTTGCTTCAACGGCTTCTTCTTCTTCTTTTTTTCAACCAGCCTGTATTCTAAAATGTCAAGGTGTTACGTGCTGGGAAAGGTGAGGTTAGAGTTGCCGTTAGTCACGAGACACTGATAGTCAAAGAGCTGGTTAGTTACATTTGGTACCTACGTTTTTGTTAGTAATAGAGTTATAGAGATTTTCATGCCAGGAAAGATAATGAGGAAACGTAGGATAACGGAAATATTAAAAAGATTTTGTGGAGACGTTTTTGAACAATTTACCCAATATGCATGTGCATTCCAGTCATTCATTAAAACTACGCAGAACAGTTGCTAAGAAATTCACTAATGTTTTGTTTTGGTTAATCGTTGTTCACAAACTCAAATAGTTCGCTTTGTTCATGCAAAACCATTTACCAGTATCATGCCAGTGTATACCTTGAATACGTATTCCGTATTGAATAGAGTGTAATCTACCAAAATAATAGCACTTAGGCGCCTTGCCCATCCTGCTCAGAGCCGGATCGTCAGCAACACGAAGCTATTGAAGGCATTGGCCATATGACCCATACAAGCTTCCATATCGTTAACCATGAATGAATAAATGAATTTCAAATTCAAATTCAAGATTAGAAGCATACCGTCTAAGACGAGGAGCCAACGCAAGCTCCGCCCTTCTAGTGAATCTGAGTGTAGCCCTGAGTCTCAGCGCCTCAACATTCTGGGGATCCAAAGTGTTGCACCCCAGTATAGTCAGCCTGTAATAGCTCAGAAACTCGCAGCGACACAGAAAATGCATCGAGGAGTCACACACAAGGGATCCTCCGTCACCCCTATCACATACAGGTGACGTGTCATCGTATGATGGCCAGACAACAGTCCCACCAACCAAAGATAAGCAAAAGCGTCTATATTTAGGGCTAGGACTAGGTCCTAAGATGGGCTTCCGTGCCTGGCAGAGATGTCTACAGATACTTCTCCATTTCAGCGATATCTAGAAATGCCCTTCTCCGTTACCGTCGTGACTCCGTGCGTGGGCACCCCAGAGCTGGTTGAGAACCAACGAGCTTGCCCACTGATCTTGCTTTCGCGAGCAGAGTTTCCATTGCACTCAATTGTGTCTGAGCTTGTAACACTGGCACAAGCCAAACGTTGGATTTAAACTTCAGCCATAGAAAAAAAAACCGAACCTACAGAATGGATTCTCATATTTATAGGAGAGATGTGCCTTTACAAAACAACACCTTGATGGCTCATCATCCTGTTCACGGACCCTACATGAGCATGCATCAAGATTGTTGATATGGAGATATTTCCTTAATGCCAGCCAAGAAACCGAAGCTGTTGTTGGGACAGCACTTCGTTACTTTATCAGTACAATAACTAGAGAATCGCCCAGCGAATAGACAGCTGGGCGTATCATTCTTCGTGTTATCAAAACCTTTTTTAGCTTGTGCTCATGAGTTCAATTGAAGGAACGCATAGGTGCTCTGGACTCTGGCAGACACCTGAATACCGAGGCATTGCGACATATTGTTGATGCAATTTTTGAAATGCTTGAGGTCAGTAGAACTGGGAAACCTCCTAAGGCAGATTATTCCACAATCTCGACACTCTATGGACAAATGAGGTGTCGTACCAGTCAGTTACAGATGTACAAAGTTGTACAGAGCAATGATGGACGGTAGAGGCCTAGCGAATCCATCTGGCAGGCTTAACACGTGGCAGCATCATGGAGGAGAGTTCTAAGTAGCAAAGTTCGCGGTAGAATAGAGACAGACGACAGCTGCAAGAGATGTCTCCTTGCAGAACTCGGCCACCCATCGAAACCGGATATTCGCCTTACCGATTCTTGTTATTCAAGATACAGATTGTTGTTTCACCAAAAAGTCGCCGGCAGAGATTGGCTTTCACTCCGAATTTCTGCATGTTGAGGGCTGTCACGAGCAAAGTTGTGTATTAAATTGATCGTACAGGAAAGGAGGTCGTTGATATCCAAAAGAAAGAGTGTCGGTGCCTAGACCGATGCCTGGGGAACACCCATGCTGACGTGAGATGAAGAGGAGAACCCTTCAATTACGACTGGTATCAAGCTTTCGGCTTGAATCCCACCATACTCAAATTATTTAGAGGAGTTCATTACATAGCAATAATTGTTCATGCAAGAGCATTCAGCTGTATCATGCTAGTATTACGATTCCATGCAAATAATTTACTAAGATTGTTTTTAAAGTATTGTATTTCCTCTTTCACTTAAGATAACAATTTCAACTTACAAGGTAAGTGTCTTAACATTAATTTATTGCACTTTTAATATCAATATAGTTCAAATTATTTGAATACATCTCAGACTTTATAACGTACAGTGGTAAGCTACATCAATAACTCTTTTGCTTTGTGAATGATTTTTCATGAAATATGGCTTGATTAACTCCAGTATAAGTATAAGTATAGGTTGGTACAGCCACGTCTCAAAATCTGTAGAATCTTACAAATATATAGTTTTAAGAAAAGGCTGATCGAATATTTTGTTAAACCAAAAAATAGTATGTCATCGGTGTTAACACTTAAAATTAACATATTCTCGATATATCCAAAGGCTTCCCAAAGTTCAGCGTTGCAATGAAGAGCGGCTGGACCAACGTCTGTATTGGCTACTTTGTGTGTATTTACGTTATCACCACCATCCATACGTGCTCCTGTCTAATGTCTGATATATTCTACAAAATGTCTTAACCGTATGTGGGCGGAACATTGTTTCTAAAAGAAGATTCAAAAAGTATCGCATACCTATAGATGATTATGCACTGCCTCTTGGGACACATTTTGAACATATTACATTAAATTATAAAGGGTGGCGCATCGAAAACGAAACAGACGCATTTACTGGCAGTACAGTCTTTTTTTTTGGAAAAACGCTCAGACCCGTCGTTTTTGTTTTCGACGAGGATACAAGCTTGGCAAAAAATGACGTTGGCACGTGCAGCCCTAACTAAATTCCTATTTAAAATAAGTACGAGATATTTCCTTATCTTTCTTCAAGAAATAACTTTTCTGCCACAAAAAAAAACGCTCCAATAGCTATTTCCAACAACAAAATGATAAACAAACCATGGGCGTAGTGAAGAAAAGCATTTACTTATTAAGTAAATCCTTTTAGTCAAATTTCTTCTGAAAGTAGTAGATATACCTATTAAAGTCTACTTTAAGCTTCAAATCAATAAATCTTCAAAACTACTGAACTGAAGCTCATGTATTTTACATCATTACAAAGGGAATTGAAAGACCTTTAAAATAAGGTATCACTCGACCCCCCTTTCCATTTAAGATTTTAGGGTTGGTGTCACCCCCGCCCAGCGGGCTGCACGTATTAACGTGATTTTTTGCCAAACTTGTGTCCCCCTCGAAAACAAAATCGACGGTTCTTAACGTTAATCAAAAAAAAACTGAGCTGCCAGTAAATGCGTCTGTTTCATTTTCGATGCGCCACCCTGTATAGTATCACATTGTTCTCCAACATATCAAAACGGATTGCCCTATTTTTTTTGTTCAAATAAACCTTCGAGTGTCAAAAAATACTAAAAGAAGCCGAATCAGATGTTTTACTAAATATGCAAAACTAAGAAATATATTTAGACTATGGTTTCTTACGTAAAATATTGGATTATCAAACTTAAGTGTTTTTATGCAAAAATTAAATAATCCTTTTTTCATTTAGTTGGATTTATGGTCCCAAAAAACACAACTTCCTTTTACAAAGTTTTGCCGGCGTTTCGGAATAATTTATTTCTTTCTTCAAAGCTCTACAAAAAAAATAAACACTTAATTTACATTTATATTAATAAACAATTTACACAATAAAATTGATGAAAAAGATACTTATTTTAGTTGACACAAAATAATCTATTATAGTTTAAATTGTTGATTAATGTAAATGTGAATTTAGTGTTTTTTTGTAAGTCCAATTTTGTTTCCCGTTGGTCAATATTAAAATTAGGCCTAAGAGACGTACTTTTAAAGCTTTTGTCTAAAGGCGGCATAAGAGAACAATATTCCGCTCTCTCTCGCTTGGTACAACTGTTCAGTTAATGTTGGTCAACTAATCATGCTCGGGAACCGAAAAGGAAGAGAGCAACAAAACACATCGCACGCCCATGCGAACGCGGCATCTCTTTGATTACATGGCGGAATACCAGCGCGCCGACTTTGTCAAATCGAAAAGATGCAGCGTTAGCACCTAGTGAACATGATGACTCCAAAATGATTCGGACACTCTTGGTCAGAAACGTCATTGACTAAAAAATGTCGGTAATGACGTCATTTTTATGACGACAACTGAAGGTTGGCATTTTGACGTCTTTTTTAGGACAGTTATTACTGAAAAACTAACACTTACACACAAAAAAATACAGACTTTTAATGAAAGTAAACTAGCTATCCAAATACTAATAACTATTTTATTATTATTTTTAAAAAAGTATCAGTAATTCTTCGACAAAAATATCTGGTAAACATGACTTTTCTAATAGTAATATTCCATGTTCAGAAATTTCAAATTTCCATTTTATATCATCTTTTATTCCCGTAAATAACCAATTTATTAGAAACTCCTCTGTATAATAATAAGCAAGGTTTACTGTAATCAGCCGATCATTAGCGATGAAGCAAGTTTCTGTACCTTTCTGCCACTCCTAAACTGACTGCTTGTGGGGCGTCGTTATCATATCTTCAATTTTTCAGGACCACACCGCGCGACTGATCGTCATACCGACGTCTCATAGAGCTTAGATAGACGTCATATCCCTGTCATAGAGACGTCATATAGACTTTGTATTTGGTCTTTTAAACGGCATACTATGACGTCATATAGTGACGTCAATTGGGTGTGACATTAGACCGTCGCAATGACGTCATTTATACGCCATTTTTGTTGGTCGACGTACGTCAGTTTTGCCCTAAAAATTGATCACTATGTTTACTGGACAGTGGAGTGCGATGTGTTTTCCTGGTCTCCCCAGTATAGGTAACGGTAGCGTAGATAAACATAAAGTAGCCGTTTGAAAAACTGAACCGCTCCCTCACCGCCCCATCTAAGAACTTTGGATTTGCACGATTGTTTTTTAAAAAAATCAAAAGCTATTTCTTCTTCGATGAGGTCCTTTCGATGTTGGGTCATTGGACTCTCACTTGCAACATTTTCTAACGTGTGAACGAACCTCGGAGTCTAGCCATTAAAACCTCCTCCTTATTTGCATTCTTTTAATTAAAATATTAGTAATGACAAAGCATTCCACCTTTCACGTGATTATATTGTTGATGGAGTTGTTAGATTATGTGCATCGTGCAGAAATGTCTATTATCCACTGATAGTCCAGTCGAGAAAACAAAACAAAGTTTTAGTATAAACTGGCGCTATATTGATTTTCATTGAAACATTGTTTATTAATGCTTTAAATTTAATAAGAATTTTTTGTACTTTATTTTCCCATTTTTCCCGTATTTGTATATTATCATTTTTAGAAAAAATGTCATAGGCACCTTTTTTTCCTCGTACTATGATCTATATAATAAGGCTAATCGAATTGTTTAGAAGTACTAGGGATGTCTTTTAAGTTTTGCAGTCACCCAGGAAAACGTCGATGCTGTGCGCAAACTCATCACTGACATGTGACATATCGCGAGATTTAGGCGTCTTTGAAGATCTCAAAGACCTCAATTCAAAAAAATTTACATGAAGAATTAGGATTAAGAAAATTAGTTTCTCGTTGGATATCCCACTTGTTGACTGAAGAAGGTTAATTGGTGTCAAAAAACGCTTGACCGTTTCAATTCCGAAAACTCAAAAAATGTGTACAGCATTGTTAGTGGTGAGGATTCGTGGATTTACTATTATGAACCAGAAAAGCCAACAAAAGTCATCAGTTGGCGCATTATAAAATGCCGTTTTGGATCTGCCAGCAAACGAGTGGAATAAGTGGAGAATACTTCGAAAAACAATAAAGTCATTTAAAACTACCTACCGTGTTGTTTTATTTCCATATGCAAAACTTAAAAGACCCTCGTAAAATAGGATTCAAGAAAATTTCCAATGACATTCTTCTTCATTGATTCGTCATCTCTGCAATCAACGGGTTACATTTAGGTTAGCTCATAAACTATGATCTGTGATTTACAAATAGTGCTATATCACTTTTTTTACTATTATTTTCCAATTCGCAATTTTTTTCCAAATAGCTCGCTTTTGTCGGTGCAATTCAAATATTAGTAGAGGAATGAAGGCTAAATATGGATGAAAAACAGTTTACAGTAACATTGTTCTTTGATTTCAAGAGGTCATTTGAGACTGTTAACTATGGATCTAAAGAATTCATATACAAACTTATTTGATCAGTGAACCCAAATTGGCAATACACTACGAAGCATTAAAATATCAAATAAACAATACAAGAAAATAAGTAATTGATTGAATGTGAATAAAGAGAAGAGAATTAAGCCCACAAAAAAACCAAATATATGCTTATAGGAAAATCTTCAGATGAAAATACGATGAATCTTGATAAAAATGAATCAAATATTTGGGCATATACGTAGGTAGTAAATTAAAATTTGAAATGCACTATGAATTATACTATTTCAAAGATATCCAAAAAGGTAATTATACCTTTATAGAATGTCGTATAGCCCAAATGTTTATTCTGAAAGGAATATGTACTACACTATAATTTTTCCTCATTTGTTATACTCGTATTGTTCGACTATTCAATTATTAAAAAATAAAGCTATGAGAATCTTCTTAAATGAAAATAAATATACTAGAATAAATTATATGTTGATAGAACTACAACGGTTCGATATCAAAAATTTAATAACCTACTTGGTTTTCATTTTCATATTCAAGTTAAAAAATCATTTAGAAAGTTTTATTGACTTGACCAATGAATACCATAGTTATTCTGATAAATGAAGTATAGACTTTTATTTATAAAACTGTACTAGCAATATAACAAACAAATCAGTGTTTCAAAGAGGATTGTACGAATTTAACAAATTAAGCAATAATATCAAGATGTGTGCCAGTTTGAATATATTCAAAGGGAAATTGAAAAAGCATTTCATGGAAAACCAGAATTCATAGTAGTGAAATTTTGTATAAAAAATATATTTAAATATTGTTTGATATACTGTGTAAAAAATAAGACAAAAACTAGTCAATGTGCCTCATCAATGTATATTTGAAGAAAAAGATACGAAAAAACATATTTACTACAATAATCGTTAATTTCAGCTTTCATCTAGAACTCGCATATTGTTATTTTGATGCTTTTTCGACTGGACTATGTTATTCACAAAGGGACCATGGATTAGCATTCGGTGCCAGGCTACGTGCATTCCGTGTATCAAAAAAATACGTTACAGAATACTTTACCTGTACGTATCTCACGCACGGCACTGAAATGCACTTATTCACTAAAATGTTGACGCGGCTCACATGAAAAAGATTGCTTATAGTCTAGGTAAATCGGACGTACTTTAAATACTACGTTGTCATTGGCTATATGAGTACGTTCACGTGTTTTAAGATAGGAACCCATAGGCAAAATAATTTTAACGAAAACTCACAGGAGATCTTTTTTAAGCAGAAAAGTGCGAAGAATCTGTTTTTTTTTATTCAAAAAGCAAAAAATTGCACTAAGAAAAAATTTTCGGTCATTATAATACACTACAGGTACAGTAGAGAGCGCCCTCTAGCGGCTACAGTAAAACTATGCCCATGGGTCGTTTTGTCGTACCAAAAAACATTTGTATACCAATTTTCACTGTTATACATCAAATATTGTTCGAAATATTTTAAAAAACACTATTTTAAAAAGTAAATTTAAACACCCTGTATTTCGGAAGCCACGCATTTTTCGACCCATGTTTATATAGACTTTATGCATTAATTTTAAAAGTTCTATCGAATCTTAAAGTTATGCAACAATAAACTGAAACACCCTGTATATAGGTGAAAATTAAAGCTTTCGCCTTTTGTTGGGTACTTCGACAAAATTTACTCTTTACTCTTTATACTTTTTTAATCTCTCTAGGTTTGAATGGTCTCTGCCATCATCATCAGGAGCTGCAACTACATTGATAAAAGTAGCAACAATTGTGTAAAATGAATTTAAATTAACTTACAGTAGTATGTGAGGATGTTGCTAAATGTTATTACGGTAAGGATAACAACCATAAATGAAATCTGTTTTTTGGTCTATTCCACCAAAAAATTCCATTCCATTCAAATTTGAATAATTGTTTTCTCATAATTAAATAATAACTGTTAATTCAATTGCCCATCTCATAATAATATAGTTAGTTCAACTGCCTCTGGTCGATTTGACAAGTTCTTACCCAACATATCTTGAAAATCACACCATCTGAAGTGATTTGGCAACATAGCACACGCCTTACAAAAGAATTTTCGTTCCATCCATCTACACGGACACTGCTAACCTTCGGTCATCCGTCAAAAGGTTCATCTTACTCATGATTCTATGCCCACCATTTTGTGCAATCATCAAGTGGCTTCGCGATGTAATGCTTAACTTTCGTTTTAAATATTTCTAATCTGTTTTTAATTTGTTCTTGTCATACAGCTGTGTGTAGTTTGTATAATTTTGAGTACTGTACCATGTATCCAGCTTTCACCATGTTACTGGGTGTTTTCCTCATCCTTAACGTAAATAATATTTAGCAACATCCTCACATACTACTGTAGGTTAATTTAAATTCGTTTTACACAATTGTTGCTACTTTTATCAATGTAATTGCAGCTCCTGATGATGATGGCAAAGACCATTGAAAGCTAGAGAGATTAAAAAAGTATAAAGAGTCCTCCTTGCTTAAATTTTGTCAAAGTACCCAACAAATGCGGAAGCTTTAATTTTTCACCTAACTGGTCTAGACGACAATGACCACGTCTCAAGTTATATAATTTGAAAATATAATTTTTTGAGGGTTTTGTGAGTATTTCGACATAATCTAGTCATTTAGAATGCTCTTAAAATAGTAAGCACTAATAATTCGGATTTTACAGTCTAACGAGTCGAAAACTCATCGTTGAGTATAGCTACCATGATTCCAAATACGGAAGAAATAATTGAAGAATTCTTGTTATGAATCAGTTCCAATAATATAATCTTTGACTATGATACAGGTCATTTTTGTACCAGAATAGTGACGTGTCTTGTTCGTAGCATGAATATAATAAAAACTCTCAAAATTACAGCTTCCGACTCTCATTTAGGACAAAGATTGATGAACAATAACATTTTCTGTAACCAGCTTTGCACAGATAAGGCTTTCCGATTTGTCGCTAGATATTCAGTCTTTGGGTATACCATACGGTTCAATAACATCATCAAATTGTCCTTTGGTGTCTTTGTCTTTGATATCCAGTTGTCTATCCAAATGATGATGTCCTGACGTTTCATAATAGACCACCTTCTGGGGATGTCCACTCCTTGCGTCTACCCAAAATTTGATAAAGTTCATCAGTAAGCCTATTATCCCAATGGCCAGAAACTTGAGTTTGATGGCTACGTAAAAAAGTTTGAAAAGTGCCATTTTCTTAAGCATAACCAGCAGTATTATCGGTACGAAATCTTTCAGTTTCTTCTGAACTTTCTTCTTGATTTTCTTTCTTCCTTGCCTGCCCGTTTTTTCTGTAAAACATCAATGGTGATGACCGAAGCTCCGTTATATTTCAAGAAGGCAT
This sequence comes from Acanthoscelides obtectus, assembly GCA_963669975.1. Classification (NCBI taxonomy): domain Eukaryota; kingdom Metazoa; phylum Arthropoda; class Insecta; order Coleoptera; family Chrysomelidae; genus Acanthoscelides; species Acanthoscelides obtectus. The sequence continues at coordinate 99,438,427 of CAVLJG010000006.1, read as the reverse complement.
AGCTTACCATAGCAGAAGGAAAACGAAGGAGTCCAGAAGATCAGACAGATGACCGGAGTAAGAGGAAGTTATAGTTCGGTCAGAGAATGTGTTTGGGTTCGACTTCGCAACTACTTTTATGATTATACAGGGTGGCCAACTAAGAATGCCGGGTAACCTATCCATCGTTGCGGAAAAAACAGTTATTACTGAAATAGCAAAGAGAAAAATCTGGAAAATATTTTCAAGTCTCTGTGATGGCCGTTAGGAGGCGTAACTGCAGTCTCGAATCTAAAAAAAAGTGATGGTTTTTGTGCTTTCCGCCATATGAACCTACCAAAAAAATACCTGATAATTTGTTTGACAATTTTTGGTGTATTTCGAAAAATAGGTGGTGGGGGTATTGAAAGGTTTCCGTAAAAAACAACCCTGTATCTTCGAAAGGGCTGAGCCGATTTTAACAAACTTGAGCTAGTTGAAAAGAGCTAGTCTTAGGGCCAATTTCACCAACATTAATATTATGGACCAATGGGAAAATACCTTATTGAAACGCAATTTGACGGAAGCTGTCAAAGGTCTCTGAATATTAGTGATTTCTATTGAAATATTGAATAAAGTCCTGAATATTCGACTGTATTATAAACAAGACCACTGTTTGATTGAAACATGATGCTTTTGTACAGAAAAAATAGTACAATTTTCATGTATTTTGATATATGTTATAGGTTTACATTTAACAATCCGTTATCGCTCTCAGCGAATGGGAATGCGGCAAATAATAGGTCGACTTTCTAGCTGTTAAATTTGCAGCAGATTTGGACGTTTGTTAATGCATGGCACTCTTGAATTTACCAACTTCAATATACTGAAAGTTGTCATTACATACCTGTTGAATAGTGTGGATTTGTCTGTATTTTGCAAGAAAATAGAATATAAAATACATTCCATCCTATTCCTCATCTTCCTTTACGTCATAATAGTAATCATTTAAAAATGTATGGGTTAATGAATTTCTTCAAAGCAATAAAAAGATTATGTCCTCTCCATCCTAAAACACAGATAATATGTGGGGATGCAGTGGTCGGGATGAATATCACGGCAGCAACTGATGATTTGGGCATGTCTGGTAACAACGTATGAAGTGAAACTCGCTAACTTCGAAAATTTGAAGATTTTGAACAATTTCTCTGAAAATGATGAAAGATATGTCTGATTTGGCAGGGTAATGTCGCAGCCAAATGGCAGTCACTCTTTCTGACACAGTCCGGATCGAAAGATGACGATACTCGTGAAATGTATTGATACTTCTAAATATAGGATCGTATCGAACATCCCTTCTGTCAAGATGTATAACCCAAGGTACCGACGGAGCTATATTGCGGCGTCAAGGAAATAATTTTAAATTTTCATTTGCATTTTTTCAAGTGTTGTGCAATGATTTTGGGAGAAATGTCACGAATGGTCTTATAAAGCATAGTAGAGTATATTTCAACAGTTGGCGGAACTTACTCCACTGGGACCAGGAGGGTGAAACGGGATATTAATGCACCATCTGGCAACCCTGTCGCTCGTTCACAAAATGGCCGCTGATAACCACACAAGTCACCGTGTTGTCATTGAATAGCATGGAATTAAACCTTCAGAGTATAATATGTTTTGTGACTGGTACCAAGAGTTGACAGATCCCACACATGCGTCACTCCTTGAAATGCAATAATCAGCTGTATTCAAAAAATTTCTAATATAAATATAACCTAGAATGTGTACTCGTGAAAAAAGAAAAATATGGCAAACTTGTAGTTTTTTTGCAGGTTTTAGGTTTAATGGTAGCTTTAAGACATATATTTGGGAATTTATTAATCGCTGTGAATATAGTGTGGATGTTCCTGAACAACGAAAAATATTCAACTTTATGGATGTATGGATATCAAAAAGCCTGAATGGTTTTATGGGAATCTAATCTAAAGTAGGTGCTTAATGGCTATCTGCAAGAGGTTTATAGGAAAAAACACCTAGTATCACATATCAATTGAAGAAAATAATATAAACATGAATAAAAGATTAACAATAGTGATTAAACATTTCTTAAAATTTTTACTGAATTATATGTAATTTCTTAATATTCAATAAGCTGGTGATGTTTCAATGACAAGTTGTCATCTCATACTTTGACAGTATTTTGTTTTCAACATTTCATAGCTATTGGTTGCTAAAATTTGTTGATTGGAACTTGAAGCTCATTCGCTGTATCTGACGGTCTGTTACCCCATAGGTGGAGAATAACGGACTGTTGTTGTTGAAATTGGGCCTAAGGCTACAAACGTTATAATAATTGAAGTTTTGTTAGTTTCAGATGTGGCCGCTAGAGGCCTTTTTTCGACATTCCGACAAAAATGTTTTTTTCTCAAAAAAGTAGCTAAATGATGTCGCGAATGCCACATTTCTATACCTTGTTCCTAACCTAAAATTTAGGACAAAGAAAATTTTACACGAATGAAGTAATTTTTCTGGAATTCTTTGTCATTCACCAGAATAAAATCACCCTTTTTGAGAACATTACAAAATATCGATGAAAGGTGAGTAAGTAATGCTAATGACAAAAGACATATTCTTTGTTTAAATGCGGTATATACGAAAAAAGACAATTAATAGAATACAACGAAACAAATACCTAATCTAAACATAAATAATCCTCAAATTGTCAACAGTGTCGCGTTACTTTGGCTGTTTTAGTAATAACTGTGTTTGTCGCCTCTGCGATGGATAGATTCCCAGTTGGCCGTTCTGTACCCTCTTAAAAACTATCGGCTATTTTATAGTTTTTATAATGGATTTATCACCCCTCACGATGCATATGTTTATGCTCGAATTACATGGACAGTTCCATGGTGAAATACGTAATCCTTTGTATAATATCTCCGTCAAATTCGCTGAATTGTCTGTTTTTGGTCGAACCAGCTCAAATAAATGCCTTTTCGATCAAGCCATTACTGTGCTATTGGTTATGTCAACAAATCTTATGTGATCCTTATTACAAAGCCAACAAGCATTCAACTCAAGTGGCATGTCAATCGATAAGATAATTACGTCACGAGAACGTCAATTTTACGGTCAAGTGGATAAATTGTAGGCATCCATAAAACTCACATTTATTAATTACGAGATTTTTTTACATAAAAATACAAGGTTGTCTGTTGAAGCGGAGCACAGGGTAGAGCAACGATAGCAGCAACTTTACATCCGGTCAAGGACACTTCAAATTAGACACGGAGAGAGTTTAACAAATCGGATGAAACAACGTAATTATCGATCTAGCACGGATGCCCGTCGATCGTGATACGAAATATCAGCTATATCAAGAAAATGTACTTTGTGGAATGCCTCTATAATCCGTCGGTCATTGCTGTTTAAAATCAATCAAAATACGTAAGATTTGACTAGTTTTTAATGTAACTAAAACTTTGCGGTCAGCTCTCTGGTTAAAAATAGCGATCTATAGGCGGGTCGTCCTTGACTTGGTTATTCGCTCATAGATGGCTCTGCATGTACCGAAGCGGTGTTGCCAAACTGCCATAAAATATTTAAAAAAGGCTACATTTATACTATAAGCAGGATGGCGTTCAGCTCTTTTCACGGTTTTTGGTGGTTACGTCGAAAAGACTTACGAAATAAATAAACATATTGTATTAAGATTAGGACTGTTTTTGATTAGCGTTTCCATAGCATCCATAGCAAAATACGTAAGATTTGACTAGTTTTTAATGTAACTAAAACTTTGCGGTCAGCTCTCTGGTTAAAAATAGCGATCTATATGCGGATCGTCCTTGACTTGGTTATTCGCTCATAGATGGCTCTGCATGTACCAAGGCGGTGTTGCCAAACTGCCATTAAATATTTAAAAAAGGCTACATTTATACTATAAGCAGAATGGCGTTCAGCTCTTTTCACGGCTTTTGGTGGTTACGTCGTAAAGACTTACGAAATAAATAAACATATTGTATTAAGATTAGGACTGGTTTTAGTTAGCGTTTCCATAGCATCCATAGCAAAATACGTAAGATTTGACTAGTTTTTAATGTAACTAAAACTTTGCGGTCAGCTCTCTGGTTAAAAATAGCGATCTATATGCGGATCGTCCTTGACTTGCTAATTCGCTCTTAGACGACTCTGCATGTACCGAGGCGATGTTGCCAAACTGCTGTAAAATATTTAAAAAAGGCTACATTTATACTAAGCAGCATGGCGTTCAGCTCTTTTCACGGTTTTTGATGGTTACGTCGAAAAGACTTACGAAATAAATAAACATATTGTATTAAGATTATGACTGGTTTTAGTTAGCGTTTCCATAGCATCCATAGCAAAATACGTAAGATTTGACTAGTTTTTAATGTAACTAAAACTTTGCGGTCAGCTCTCTGGTTAAAAATAGCGATCTATATGCCGATCGTCCTTGACTTGGTAATTCGCTCATAGGCAGCTCTGCATGTAACGAGGCGGTGTTGCCAAACTGCCATAAAATATTTAAAAAAGGCTACATTTATACTAAGCAGGATGGCGTTCAGCCCTTTTCACGGTTTTTGGTGGTTACGCCGAAAAGACTTACGAAATAAATAAACATATTTTATTAAGATTAGGACTGGTTTTAATTAGCGTTTCCATAGCATCCATAGCAAAATACGTAAGATTTGACTAGTTTTTAATGTAACTAAAACTTTGCGGTCAGCTCTCTGGTTAAAAATAGCGATCTATATGCGGATCGTCCTTGACTTGGTTATTCGCTCATAGATGGCTCTGCATGTACCGAGGCGGTGTTGCCAGACTGCCATAAAATATTTAAAAAAGGCTCCATTTATACTAAGCAGAATGGCGTTCAGCTCTTTTCACGGCTTTTGGTGGTTACGTCGAAAAGACTTACGAAATAAATAAACATATTGTATTAAGATTAGGACTGGTTTTAGTTAGCGTTTCCATAGCATCCATAGCAAAATACGTAAGATTTGACTAGTTTTTAATGTTACTAAAACTTTGCGGTCAGCTCTCTGGTTAAAAATAGCGATCTATAGGCGGGTCGTCCTTGACTTGGTTATTCGCTCATAGATGGCTCTCCATGTAACGAGGCGGTGTTGCCAAACTGCCCGTAAAATATTTAAAAAAGGCTACATTTATACTAAGCAGGATGGCGTTCAGCTCTTTTCACGGTTTTTGGTGGTTACGTCGAAAAGACTTACGAAATAAATAAATATACTGTATTAAGATTAGGACTGGTTTTAGTTAGCGTTCCCATAGCATCCATAGCAAAATACGTAAGATTTGACTAGTTTTTAATGTAACTAAAACTTTGCGGTCAGCTCTCTGGTTAAAAATAGCGATCTATAGGCGGGTCGTCCTTGACTTGGTTATTCGCTCATAGATGGCTCTCCATGTAACGAGGCGGTGTTGCCAAACTGTCGTAATATATTTAAAAAAGGCTACATTTATACTAAGCAGGATGGCGTTCAGCTCTTTTCACGGTTTTTGGTGGTTACGTCGAAAAGACTTACGAAATAAATAAACATACTGTATTAAGATTAGGACTGGTTTTAGTTAGCGTTTCCATAGCATCCATAGCAAAATACGTAAGATTTGACTAGTTTTTAATGTAACTAAAACTTTGCGGTCAGCTCTCTGGTTAAAAATAGCGATCTATATGCCGATCGTCCTTGACTTGGTAATTCGCTCATAGGCGGCTCTGCATGTAACGAGGCGGTGTTGCCAAACTGCCATAAAATATTTAAAAAAGGCTACATTTATACTAAGCAGGATGGCGTTCAGCTCTTTTCACGGTTTTTGGTGGTTACGTCGAAAAGACTTACGAAATAAATAAACATATTGTATTAAGATTAGGACTGGTTTTGATTAGCGTTTCCATAGCATCCATAGCAAAATACGTAAGATTTGACTAGTTTTTAATGTAACTAAAACTTTGCGGTCAGCTCTCTGGTTAAAAATAGCGATCTATATGCGGATCGTCCTTGACTTGGTTATTCGCTCATAGATGGCTCTGCATGTACCGAGGCGGTGTTGCCAAACTGCCATAAAATATTTTAAAAAGGCTACATTTAGGTATACTAAGCAGAATGACGTTCAGCTCTTTTCACGGTTTTTGGTGGTTAAGTCGAAAATACTTACGAAATAAATAAACATACTGTATTAAGATTAGGACTGGTTTTAGTTAGCGCTTCCATGGTATCTAAATAGAATCCTGTTGAGGTTCAATTGCCTTACTGAAATGACAAACTTTCGTTTCCTGAATGAAACTTTTTGAACACCGAGGTAACAAGGGATGCTGAATGCGAATATGGTCATCCAAAAATTGGGTCGTGGAGCCGGGTTTCAGGTAGAAAAGCAATCGTTTTAGGCAAACCGCGACCGCTATCACCAAATTAACATCAGATTCAGAATCTACGCTACATATTTACGAAAAAGACGAGTATTCGCCCAGATCACAGATACAAAGGCAATTTTGAAAATTTTCTCATAGAAAATCTGAAAGATATTTAGGAATTTGTAGGGAAATATACTAAGTGACATATAAATCCGAACACCCAGCTTGAATGGTTTTATTTTAATAAAATTTTGTGTAAGTATTTAGTGAAGCATAATAAGTAAATGATAAAAATTTCAAAATGATTGCACTGCTTTAAAGCCCTTTGACCTTTAATAATGTGTGGATGCACCCTGATGTGCTACGCATTCTCCAACGCGCCTAGGCATGCTTCTGATCAGGTGGTCAATGTTCTCCTGTGGTATCTCATTCCAGGCAACCACCAACTCCTCTCGAAGTGCTTCTAGAGTCTGAGGAGGACGTTGCAAATTGAGCAATCTCCTACCCATCATATCACACACGTGCTCAATTGGGGATAAGTCGGGAGATCTTGGTGGCCATGGTAACAATGTGACATCATTATGTTGAAAGAAGTCTATTGTGACTCTTGCAACATGTGGTCGGGCATTATATTGTTGGAAAGTTGGATCTGCCAGGGTGTCAAGATAGGGTAAAAGATGGGGTTCTAGAACTTCGTGGATATAACGCTTCGCGTTCATGTTACCTCTGATGAATATTAAAGGTGACCTGGAACCATAAGCTATAGCACCCCAAACCATAACTCCAACAGTGTGACGAACATGTCTTTCAACAAAAAACTGTGGATTCCTCCTTCCACCACGTCACCTTCTAACCCTGGCACGACCATCGTGCATGCCTAAACAAAATCGAGACTAGTCACTAAAGACAATACTGTTCCATTCCTGATCCCAGAGTGACCGTTGTCTGCACCACTCAAGGCGATTACGTCGGTGTTCTCGAGTTAAAGGGAGGACCCAGTGTGGCCGGTATGAAGACAAGCCAAAACTTCTCATTCGTCGGTAAACACTTCGCATGCCAATAGGTCTTCCGTGTTCTGCAAACCATTCATTTGCAATGGACCTGCTAGTGGAGAAACGGTCCCTTAAGGCCAATAATCTTACGCGGCGATCTTCACGGTCTGTTGTTCTACGGCGGCGTCCAGTGCGGCCTTCTCGAAGCCATGCCTGACAACACCTGTCAACACTTCTTTGCACTCTAACTGCAATTGCCCGAAAAGAAAGTCCAGCTTCCCGAAGTCCCACTATACGGCCCCTATCAAACTCACTAAGTTGACGAAATCGTACAGGTCTCCGTACTCTAGGCATCGTAACCGATCGTAAAGGATGTCAAGAACCAAAATCCGCCAACGTTGATTCTTTACTGCGGCAGAAATATTCATTTTTAGAGAGTTAGTGAATTAAAAAAAAGCAGTATAAAAACCGGAATGTCCAACTGATAAGGCTGAAAATTTTTTCACTTGTTATTTAGAGTAAGATAAATACATTCACCAACTTTTATTAAAATAAAACCATTTAAACTGGGTGTTCGGATTTATATGTCACTTAGTATAGTTTCTTCAACAAAATTCTGCGATAATCTGATCCGTGCTGGTGATTGTAGTATAGGTGCTCATTGGTTGATACTTTTTTGATTATAGTCACCTCGTTATCATCCAGAATAATTTTAGTTTAGGTAACGATAGCCGCTTTTGCGGGTAAAGTATCACACATTTCGTATATGGTTTTCATCAGGGCGCCTTGATTTTCATTAATATCAACAAAAAACGTCGGCAGTGAAAAGTTTTAAGGTATTCTGAGTTAAATCATTCAGATGTTTTTATATATTATATTTTATATGAGTCCGCCTCTCTTGCTAAATAGGCAGATATTCCATTCCGTCGTCATACCAGAATAAACAGCTTGAGAATAAAATTGAACCACACGTACTGCTTATACTCGATTTCGCACTCCTCAAAAATAATGATAAAAAATACTAAAATAATCCACCTCGTCCCTTTATTATATGAAAATCTTTTATCAAAAATCTAGCTGATCACGACGTATCTTGTTTGGTACTTAAAAGCATTATTGAAAATTTCACAATATATTCGATATTAATTAAAATCCCAATTTAACCAGAAAGTATATTTCAAAATTTTCGAGTCATACAGGGTGACCGGTTCAGGTACTTGTGTTGACGCCATTAAAGCTGTGGGCGCCCATTCATTCAAAATCGTCATTATTCCTCATTTAATCAAATTTCAGTTGTAGTACTTTAAGTCTGTCCATCATGTATACACAAATACAGGGTGGCACATCGAAAACGAAACAGATGCTCATTTAAGATTTTAGGGTTGGTGTCACCCCCGCCCAGGGGGCTGCAAGTGCTAACGTGATTTTTTCCAAACTTGTGTCCCTCTCGAAAACAAAATCGACGGGTGTGAGCGTTTTTCCAAAAAAACTGAGCTGCCCCTAAATGCGTCTGTTTCGTTTTCGATGCGCCACCCTGTATATATGAGGAAGCATGACTACAGACAGCGGTCATATTATCGATTCGAACACCATTTCAAACTCAAACAAATATGGGGATTCAACGCGGAAATCTTCATCCTACAGGATATACACTTCTTGATGAAAATGCCTCACAAATTCCAGTATAGTATTCCCTTTTTGTATTTTTAAAAACTTTGGTTATTAACACTATGACTACTAAGGTCACCCTGTATAGTTTGGTGATTCCATTGTCGGAAACTTAACTGTGATTTTTTCAATAGATTATATTAATTACACGAAAGAACAAAGGAAGTGGTGTGACAAATGAAATGAAGATCAGTTATGAGAGATGTAGAGAAGTAGGTATTTTTCTGTAGATAAAGAACAGACAAAGCGAATAGCATGAAGCTAGAAACACATAAAACAGATACACAAATTACAATAACATGAATGAAAACATTTTCAGGTCCATAAATATGAAAAAATGTCATTGTTCTTTATATAAAGGGTGTTAAGTATGTCATAAATTTAACAGACGATTATTTAAGTAATTTTAAGATAAAAAGTTAATAAAAACATATGTTCACAAATTCTGCGTTCTCAAAATAGTTAAAATTAGAAAAACGGTTTTCGTAAATAACTTAAATATTCCGTACTTAATTTTGTTGCAATTTGGCGGTGGTATTAATAATATCAAGGATCTAATTTGGCCATAACTTGATTACATTTATTAAGTTCAGTGGCGCCTCGAGCGGGATCAGAACGAATAACTGTAAAAAAAGATATTCGCCTCTGACTCTGGATTAAGCAAATAGAAATACAGTTTTCTGTCTCTTGAGTCTTTTTCGTATCTTGCTTAGTTTTCGAGAAAAGAACGTCCACTCAATTGTATAGCAATGGACCATACAAGGAATATGGGGAAAAGTTTATTTTGGAGATTCTTTTTTTTATAATTCTTCATTACCAAGTATGTAACAACAACAAATAACCGCTAAATTAAATTACATTACATAAACATCTAAACTTATGCACTTATTATTATTTATAATTTTTATAAAAAAAGCTCCTTAATGTTATAAATACCACCGCCGAATCACAACCAAATTAGATGAAGGATATTAAAGAGATTCACGAAAAGCCATTTTTTTTCAATTTTAACACCATGTGTATTGAGAACGGAGAATTTATACGAACTTTTTGTCTTAAATTTACTCTGGTAAATTTATGGTACATACTTAACACCCTATACATACATATATATATATATATATATATATATATATGTATGGCAACTAAGCTGAAGGCTGTGCATATAAAAAGTTGACATCACGTTTGATGTGACTCAAAGAGTGAACAAATGTTTTCCATTCAAAATTACAGTAAATCAATAATACGCCTACATCTGAACAAACTTTTGAAGCTAAACATATAAAGAATTCAACACATATAGCATCATATAATACAAAAACACAGAATATTTTCCAAACTTGATGGAGTTATTCTGGCGAGATCGGCGTTTCACGACGTTCTACCATGAACAACAATTCATCGAACAGAAAAATAGTTAATTGTTGTGACCGAATCTACTGTGCAAAACGACTCTACGTGTTCAAACATCTACTTTTCAATATCTACTTCTATGGTGCAATGACGAAGCGGTCAGAATACAGGAAATGTGTAGCAAATTATTTATGTTGTTCAATTAAAACCCAACTTTGGTCCGGTTAGCCTTGGAAGCAATCTCCTAACTGACGTGTTGCAATGTTAGCTGTGCTTGTCAACGTCACACTGATCGGTTCTTGTCATTTGTATTTGACTGCGATTTTAAGTAAATATAATCAGCGTGCGGTCATTCAATTTTTGAGCATTTTCAGTCAGACGAAGAAGTACAAAATGCCTTCAAGGAATTCTCCAACCAGCAGCCACAAGAATTCTTTAAGCAGGGCTATTATTTTCACGTTTTAATATACAGGGTGACAGGTAAATAGGTGTAAAACATTTTAGGAGGTGATAGTACAGCTCCTTTGCTATCAAAATTAGTATATAATACCATACCCTATATTCAAAGGTTAAAAAGTTATGGAAGATTTAATTTTTTTTTAAAAACAACCCAGATTACAGAGTAAAATAGTTGAGATAAAAAAAAGTTGGTGATTAAACATTCTTTTTTTGGTGGTTTCAGGTTATTATTAAAATAAATAATTCTCATAAATCAAAAAACATATGAAAACACTACTGAAAACGTATTTATTTTCATTTAAATGTTAAATGAAAATTTTTATTTTCAACTTTCACATTAAGAAGTCTTTTTTTCTCGAAAAAATCATAATAAAGAAAATGTACAAATAACTGCAAATACTTCCTCGTTTCATTAGGTTTCTAAAATGGTATAATAACATATCAGTAAGTAAACCATTTAACAAAACAATATTACTTTGCTAGAAAGGACCGCTAAGCCGAGCCTTTCATGGTTCGACCCTTTCTGTTATTTTTTGTGCCCCGTGCCGTTATTCGGGTTTAAGTATTCGGAATCTGTCGTCGCTCCTCGGAAGCAAGCTCTGCGTGTGTTATGAATTGACACAGCTGACGGATCAAGGAAAGGGAACTAACGCTTAGGTTAGTTAGTAGAATATCAACCTTTAACGCAGTAGGACGTACTTTTACTTTTTTTGATCAGTTTTAATAATGGCGAGTTACAGTAACGAAGAATACGCTGATATTCTGTTTTGTTATGGTTTAAGTGATGGAAATTCCGTTGAAGCCAGGCGAGAATACGAAAACCGTTTTCCGAATCGGCAAATACCGAGTCATCGAGTATTTGCTTCTGTGTACCAACGCGTCAAGGAAAGTGGACAGGTTCATGAGAGACGTCATGATGGTGGTAGACCTCGGTTGTCTGACGACGAAGATAGAGAGGCAATACTGGAATGCTACGGCAGAGACCCGACGACGAATACACGAGTTATAGCAAAGCAGCTTGGTTTAACTCAGTGGAAAGTTTGGTTCGTTTCGCATTCGGCGAGACTCTACCCTTTCCATCACACACCGGTTCAAGTATTAGAAGAAGGAGATCCCGCAAGAAGAATTGATTTTTGTCGATACATGCTTCATCGGGATCAAGAAGAAAACGACTATTTAACTAAAATATTGTGGACCGACGAGTCTAAGTTTGACAGAGAGGGGAAAACAAATTATCACAACTTACATTATTGGGACCCACGAGAGGCAAATCCCCACATGGCAAAGCCAAGAACCCATCAAAGAAGATTTTCGGCAAACGTGTGGATGGGAATCATTCATACGTATCTAATTGGACCAGTTTTTTGCCTAACAACCTGAACGGCGAATCCTATGAAAACTTTTTGAGATCCGAATTCTGGGAGTATCTCGAAGACCTGCCTCTGAATATCAGGATGCAGATGATCTACCAAAACGATGGCTGTCCCGCGCATTTCCGTCTGGGTGTTAGACAGTGGCTGGACGAGAAATATCCTTGTCGCTGGATTGGCCGAGGTGGACCGACACCGTGGCCAGCGAGAAGCCCAGATTTAACACCGTGTGACTATTATTTATGGGGGCACATGAAGTAACTGGTGTACGCTGAGCCCATAGACACTGTTGCACAGTTGAAAGAAAGAATTATTGCTGCTGCTGACACTATCAGAGGACAACTAACTGGCCGCATCACGCGTACCAACAGGAGAAAAAGACAACGGGCTTGCATAAGAAACGGCGGGCGTCAGTTCGAACAACAATTGCAATGAATTTTACCTTCATTTCATTATTGTATTTTACTTACCAATTGTAGTAACTTTTAGTCAGTTTTTATTATTCTGTAGTACAATTACAACTGTGTAAATAATCTAATCGTATAACTTAACCGTAGTTTAAAATAATAACTATTCCATAGCTTACAGTTACATTATTTTCACAAAAACATTTTCTTATCAATCAGAGAGTTGTGAAAATAGGAGACAAGCCATTGGTAAATTCACTCCCTATTGTTGTATTACAATACATTATGTTTAGTTTCACACAGTTTTTGTGTACTTATCATACCAATTTAGATTCCTTATGAAACAAGGATATTATTTAAATTGTTTGTACGTTTTTTTGTATACTGATTTTTTTGTAAAACACCTTACTTACTGTAAAACGTTATTTGTTTTTTTCAGTTAAACATTTTTGAATGAAAATAAATACGTTGTTTGATATTGTTTTCGAATCTTTTTTAATTTATAATGGTTAATTATTGAAATAATAACCCAAAACCACAAAAAACAAATGTTTAATCGCCAACTTTTTTCTCTCTCGACTTTTTTACTCTGAAATATGGATTGTTTTTGAAAAAATCTTAAATCTTCAATAACTTTTCAACCCTTGAATATAGGGTATGGTATTATATACTAATTTCGATAGCATAGGGGCTGTACTATCACCTCCTAAAATGTTTTATACCTATTTACCTGTCACCCTGTATAAATCATACTGTACGCTCATTTGGCATAATTCACCTATAACTTGCTACTCATTCCCTGGTTTCTTATGCGAATCTACGAACATGAAAAGCGAGCATCTATCCACCCTCATCACATACCTTGCTTCGCGCTGCCCCTGCTCGAGACTCCATCTTTGGTTTCGTCTTCAGTCTTTTCTTCTTCTTCGTCTTCGAGCTCTTCGTCGCCGTCCCTGGGGCTCAGCAGTCCCCCGATACCGTTCTTGAATAAACTACTCAGTTCGAAGATGATCTTTTCTATGGACTTGGCTAGTTGGGATGGGGTGTTCGTTTGGTCCGCCCTGCCTCCTACCCTTTGGAGGATCTCGCGGTCCGCTTGGGCTGGAATGAAATTTGCTGGTTAGATAAAAGTTACTTAGTGAGTGTAAATTAGCTGCACATGGCAGTATGAGTAAAATACAGGGTGTAAACTTTATGGTAGTCGTTATTGCAATGGGTAATAGGGGAGTCAAAACAAGTCAAAAAGTTCATATGACCCATGGTCCAAAAGTCAATAGATTTTTGTCTAAACGGCTTTATAGTTTACAACTTTATATCGACCACAATCACCACAATCTTACTAATTTTTATAATCTAGTCTAAAACGTTTTTATATTGGGTAATTAACAAATAAATGGCATTAAGTTTTTCTAAGTTAAGCCAAACTTTGTAATCAGTAAGTTTCATTAAATTAAATATTCAAAACACACACGACAACAGCGCGTCGGTTCTTCATCACTCTTATCGAACCGGCAATCGATCGCAAACGGTAACAGTGGTTAGTTATCGTTTTGCATAGATACATTACTTTATCGTTTTGTCGAGCAGATCATCGGGCGTGTTGTTTTGTTTTTGTTCGCGTACGTCGTCGTGTTTATTTACAATGTTCTCGAATCAAGAGTTCGCCGACATGTTGTTAGTTTACGGTGAAGCTCGTCAGAATTCAAGGTTGTCAGGCAAGCATACCTTAGCTTTCTTGCCAATAACCTACCAGAACTTTTGGAACAGACCTTAGACAACATGCCAGACAGAATTTGTGTTTTCTTGATAACGGGGCACCACCAGGCATTTTTCGAAATGCTCCTGATCCTCGACAATGGCCAGCAAGATCTCGTGGCCGCAATCCGATGGATTTCTGGTATTGGGAAGAACTTAAAGGGATGGTTTACGGGGGTGGTCCAATAACAACTGAAGCACAACTTCGCGAAAAAAAATTTAATGCGGCTGAAATAATAAATGGACAACTTCGAGGTCCTAGAGTAAGAAAAAACTGGGTTCGTCGTAATGAAGCTTGTATGGAAAGTGGAGGACGACATTTTGAACACCTTTTAAAAAGAAAAACAATGTATGTATCAAAATTGTGTTCTCTATTTATAAGTAGATTTTTTAATACGTTCAATAAACTTTCACACACCAGGTGAACCGCTAAGACAGTTAGTGGTAAGTCCGTTTTTTTAATTGTTTGCGTTGTACGAGTACATTATCAAATAAAGAAATAATACCTAAGAGCCAAAAATAACAAACTCCATCTTGATTTACACTGCCTTCCGTCGTAACTGGAATTGCGGCGTTGTCAGATTTTATTTTACTTTAAAGTCGATTTTCTCTAAAAAAATGCCTGCACAAGTCACTTGAGCATAAAGGAAAAAGTGGTGTCAAGTAGATTGACTCTATATATCCTAAGCCTTTGTTATGTTTTGATTAGGTATTTGTTTTGTAGTATTCCATGGCCTACTCATATTAATTGTCTTTTTCGTATATATAGATGGTAAATATGCATTTAAACAAAACATATGCTTTTTGTTATCGGCACTACTTACGCTGTAGTGATATGTTTTCAAAAAGGGTGGTTTTATTCTGATGAATAAAAGAATTAGTGTAAAAGAATAAAAATTTTGGGGATTGCCGTATCAAATTTTCTTAGGCCTAAATTTTAGATTAGGAACAAGATATAGAGATGCGGTTTTCGCGGGCTTGTTTAGACACCATTAAGATATTTTTTCATATAAAAAACATACCAATGCATTTGATTTTTTTGAGAAAATTAATCTGTTCTAACGGAATGTCGAAAAAAGCCATCTAGCGGCCAAGAATAGCTCTTTTCAACTAGCCCAAGTTTGGGAAAATCGAACTAGCCGTTTCGAAGATACACGGTGTTTTTTACGGAAACCTTTTAATATTCCCCACCACGTTATTTTTAGAGATACAGCAAACATTATCAAAAGAACAATGTTCAGATTATCCTCTAATTTAAAGATCAGGTATTTACATTTCCAGTATCTCGAATTCTTAGTTGGGCACCTTGTACAAGTCATATAACATCCAAAAAGACATTTATCTAAATTTTTTCGCGATTACAAATTTTGGCATAGGAAGTAAAAGCGATACATTCAAACAAAACCGAAATAAAGGAGAACTTGAGAACACCATTTGTAATGCATTATAGATAATGGACAAATAGCACTTGAAACAATAGACAATACAAAATTAGAGCAGTAGTTAATGTCACATTTGTCAGAACGGATGAAGTATAAGTCACAATTACATATAATTACAAACAAGCAGCTGAAAAATAAAATAAAATAACAGTTTAAAAAAAACTAAAAAAACACGCTTTTATACCTAACCGATCTAAAAAGTAGAAAATAATTTTTAGTTACAAAGAGTTTATATACTAAGTGACATATAAATCCGAACACCCAGTTTAAATGGTTTTATTTTAATAAATTTTTTTATAAGTACTTAATGAAGCATAATAAGTAAATGATAAAAATTTCAAAATGATTGCACTGCTTTAAAGCCCTTTGACCTTTAATAATGTGTGGATGCACCCTGATGTGCTACGAATTCTCCAACGCGCCTAGGCATGCTTCTGATCAGGTGGTCAATGTCCTCCTGTGGTATCTCATTCCAGGCAACCACCAACTCCTCTCGAAGTGCTTCTAGAGTCTGAGGACGTTGCAAATTGATCTCCTACCCATCATATCCCACACGTGCTCAATTGGGGATAAGTCGGGAGATCTTGGTGGCCATGGTAACAATGTGACATCATTATGTTGAAAGAAGTCTATTGTGACTCTTGCAACATGTAGTCGGGCGTTATTTTGCTGGAAAGTTGGATCTGCCAGGGTGTCAAGATAGGGTAAAAGATGGGGTTCTAGAACTTCGTGGATATAACGCTGCGCGTTCATGTTACCTCTGATGAAGATTAAAGGTGACCTGGAACCATAAGCTATAGCACCCCAAACCATAACTCCAACAGTGTGATGAACATGACTTTCAACAAAAAACTGTAGATTCCTCCTTTCACCACGTCGCCTCCTAACCCTGGCACGACCATCGTGCATGCCTAAACAAAATAGAGACTCGTCACTAAAGACAATACTGTTCCATTCCTGAGCCCAGAGTGACCGTTGTCTGCACCACTCAAGGCGATTACGTCGGTGTTCTCGAGTTAAAGGGAGGACCCAGTGTGGCCGGTATGAAAACAAGCCAAAACTTCTCATTCGTCGGTAAACACTTCGCATGCCAATAAGTCTTCCGTGTTCTGCAAACCATTCATTTGCAATGGACCTGGTAGTGGAGAAACGGTCCCTTAAGGCCAATAATCTTAGGCGGCGATCTTCACGGTCTGTTGTTCTACTGGGGCGTCCAGTGCCCCTTGCTCTTTGCGTACGGCCTTCTCGAAGCCATGCCTGACAATACCTAACCACAGTGTCTACACTTCTTTGCACTCTAACTGCAATTGCCCGAAAAGAAAGTCCAGCTTCCTGAAGTCCCACTATACGGCCCCTATCAAACTCACTAAGTTGACGAAATCGTACAGGTCTCCGTACTCTAGGCATCGTAACCGATCGTAAAGGATGTCAAGAACCAAAATCCGCCAACGTTGATTCTTTACTGCGGCTGAAATATTCATTTTTAGAGCGTTAGTGAATTAAAAAAAAGCAGTACAAAAACCGGAATGTCCAACTGATAAGGCTGAAAATTTTTTCACTTGTTATTTACAGTAAGATAAATACATTCACCAACTTTTATTAAAATAAAACCATTTAAACTGGGTGTTCGGATTTCTATGTCACTTAGTATACTTAACACTTTCTCTGTACATGTTTGTATTCAAAAGTTTAACACACTCTGGAACTAAAAAGGAAAATTCATTGCACCTGGTTACATTGTCTGAGAAACTTTATACTAATCAATAATATTTTACGTTTTCGGAATGTAGTCCTTATCCTTCAATCGTCTCGCGTCTAAGCAATAAGTCATAGCTTTACGCTCCAATAAACGGATAAACTCATTGCATGTATAACGAACTTACAAGAAGAACGCTCAGCACGCACGACCTGTGTGTTTACTCGGCAGTGAAATTTCTTATTTGAGGACCGGACAATAAATCTTTAAGTATCCATAAATTCGGTGAGTTTTCCCACATTCACCTCCAAAATTTAATTTCCAAATCACGGCCGCGCTACTTAGACCGCGCCGAGTAACATTGTCGACCGCTAGACCTACCGTTAGCGGATGCCCGTTGAATACATAACCTCAAAATGACAATTACTTCGTCTGCACTCGTCAGTCAATCGACGGTCTATACGGTGACCCCAGGATTCGTCTATTTTTTCCAATTCGTTCGTGCTAACTAGATTACCAATAAATTGCTAATGCTTCGTCATTATATTTTATATTTTTTTATTAATGCTGTCACTGCATATACAGGGTGTTTCAGAACTATGGGATCAATCTTCTAGCGGTTATTCAGTGTAACAGTAGAAAACATTTGAGTATAGGGACCCATATCCCGAAAAGTGTCACTACGGCACTACGGCCCTAAAACGCGTTAAAATTTAGAAAGACGTTGAATTGCCTAAATAGGATTTAATGCATTTAATGTTTGCCTTTTGTACATGATATCATCACAACAATTGTTCAAAATGTCTTCCTCCAACCGGAGTACACCGATCTAAGCATCGCACATGATTTCGACGGACTTGACTACGGTTGAAAACTATGGGCCTTTAGAATCCGTTGGACAGTACGTCGACTAACACCACACACAGTCTCCAATTTGCGGGTACTTAACGTAGGATCTACATAAACTTGCCCTAAAATCCCCACTTCCATTGCTTCGTTCCTTATGGGATTTTCAATGTTGCGTTGTTTATTGGCGACTGACCCGGTTTCCAGAAAGTTTGCTTCAAGTTCTAGAACATATTTTCGATGTACGTTACTGTTCTCATGTCGCTCATTAAATTAATATTTCTGCTGTTCTATTAGCGCACTCATTATTTCCGAAAAATATTTCGATAATTTCAACTCTTTCTGCTCTGGAATATACCATGGTTAATTTATTTAAGAAAGCGTTTCAAGTTATTTTAGCAACAAACTTTGGTCAAATCAATCGCAAACTATGTACTAAATTCCTATTTAAAATAAGTACGAGATATTTCCTTATCTTTCTTCGAGAAATAACTTGTTTGTCACAAAAAAACGCTCCAATAGCTACTTTCAACAACAAAATGATAAACAAACCATGTGCGTAGTGAAGAAAAGCATTTACTTATTACGTGAATTCTTTTAGTTAAATTTCTTCTGAACGTAGTACAAACTAATCTGATGTACCTATTAAAGTCTACTTTAAGATTTAAATCGATAAGTCTTCAAAACTACTGAACTGAAGCTCATGTATTTTACATCACTATAAAGGGAATTGAAGGACCTTTAAAATAAGGTATCACTCGACCCCCTTTCCATCTAAGCTTTTAGGGTTGGTGTCACCCCCGCCCAGGGAGCTGCACGTGTTAACGTGATTTTTTGCCAAACTTGTGTCCCCTCGAAAACAAAATCGACGGGTCTGAACGTTTTTCCAAAAAAAAAAACTAAGCTGCCAGTAAATGCGTTTGTTTCGTTTTCGATGCGCCACCCTGTATAACATTTTCATGCACTACTAATGTCTGAATACATTAAAAAGACGTTGTTAAAACGAATATCTTAACACGACACAAAACAAACATCTTTAACACGTTTTCTTGTATCTGCTAGAAGAGGAGCAATTTTTTCAAAAAGTTGAAGATATTTCTGGAGATATGAAAAATACAATTATACACTAAAGTAAAGTATATTTTCTTGATTACCCAACCACAATTGGAAATACCCATTGAACATGATGACGACCAAATGACGTCATGATTCGGTCACTTTTGGTCGGAAAAGTTATTGACTAAAAAATGACGTTTTTATTGACGCCATTTTTATGACGACAAGACCTCCTTTAAAACGCTGTCATTTTAACGTCTTTTTAATGTCAATACTGAAAAACGAATACTTATCTACAAAGAAAATATACTTTTAATGAACGGTAAGGAAAACTAGATATTAAAATAATAACTACTTTATTTTTATTTATGAAAAATATCAGGAATTCTCCGACCAAAATATCTTGTTAATATGACTTTTCTAATAATATCTTATGTTCAGATATTTTAAATTGCTATTTTACATTATGCTTTGTTCAGGTGAATAACAAATTTATTAGAAATTCCTTTGTATAACAATAAACAGTTTTACTAGAATATTTGTAATCACACGCTGTAAAAATTCAAATTTTGGAAGGGTTTCTCATTTAGCCGATCATCAGCGAAAAAGCACGACTGTTCGGCCATTTTATTTTATAAATATATGGCTTTGACCGAGATCACGATGGCTTCGTGACCTCCAACGTACATTTAGTAGGGGTATTTATTAGTTCTTTATTAACCACTTTGATACACTTTGTACAAATGCTCGCGAAAACGACGTTTCGGAACGAGAGAGTTCAGAAGCATTTGGGTACTTGGCACGATTACTTTTTTCGAGCGACTGTACGTCATATTGACGTCACATAGACGGCATATCGACCTCAAATAGACGTCATATCCACGTCATATCGACTTTGTGTTTGGTCATTTATACGACATACTATGACGTAAATCGGATGTGACAGAAAAATTAATAGAAGTATTCTAAAATGCACAATTCAATTGATACATTTCTTTAGATTGAGTTTTCTCGAAATATGTGATTTTGACTTAACTCCGTTTTCACCCCCCACCAGCGAGTTGTTTTTTCAACTTCTTACTTCACAAACATTTTATATGTAAAATTTAATTCTTTAGACTGTAAAACTGTTATAATTCCTGTTTTACACACATCTTATTTATGCAACTCTAAGTGACATATAAATCCGAACACCCAGTTTAAAAGGTTTTATTTTAATAAAATTTTGTATAAGTACTTAATGAAGCATAATAAGTGAATGATAAAAATTTGAAAATGATTGCACTGCTTTAAAGCCCTTTGACCTCTAATAATGTGTGGATTTCAGGCAACCACCAACTCCTCTCGAAGTGCTTCTAGAGTCTGAGGAGGACGTTGCAAATTGAGCAATCTCCTACCCATCATATCCCACACGTGCTCAATTGGGGATAAGTCGGGAGATTTTGGTGGCCATGGTAACAATGTGACATCATTATGTTGAAAGAAGTCTATTGTGACTCTTGCAACATGTGGTCGGGCATTACCTTGTTGGAAAGTTGGATCTGCCAGGGTGTCAAGATAGGGTAAAAGATGGGGTTCTAGAACTTCGTGGATATAACGCTGGGCGTTCATGTTACCTCTGATGAAGATTAAAGGTGACCTGGAACCATAAGCTATAGCACCCCAAACCATAACTCCAACAGTGTGATGAACATGTCTTTCAACAAAAAACTGTGGATTCCTCCTTTCACCACGTCGCCTTCTAACCCTGGCACGACCATCGCGCATGCCTAAACAAAATCGAGAGTCGTCACTAAAGACAATACTGTTCCATTCCTGATCCCAGAGTGACCGTTGTCTGCACCACTCAAGGCGATTACGTCGGTGTTCTCGAGTTAAAGGGAGGACCCAGTGTGGCCGGTATGAAAACAAGCCAAAACTTCTCATTCGTCGGTAACTTCGCATGAAAATAGGTCTTCTGTATCCTGCAAACTATTCATTTGCAATGGACCTGGTAGTGGAGAAACGGTCCCTTACGGCCAGTAATCTTAGGCGGCGATCTTCACGGTCTGTTGTTCTACGGCGGCGCCCAGTGCCCCCTTGCTCTTTGCGTACGGCCTTCTCGAAGCCATGCCTGACAACACCTAACCACAGTGTCTACACTACTTTGCACTCTAACTGCAATTGCCCGAAAAGAAAGTCCAGCTTCCCGAACTCCCACTATACGGCCCCTATCAAACTCACTAAGTTGACGAAATCGTACAGGTCTCCGTACTCTAGGCATCGTAACCGATCGTAAAGGATGTCAAGAACCAAAATCCACCAACGTTGATTCTTTACTGCGGCTGAAATATTCATTTTTAGAGCGTTAGTGAATTAAAAAGAAGCAGTATAAAAACCGGAATGTCCAACTGATAAGGCTGAAAATTTTTTCACTTGTTATTTACAGTAAAATAAATACATTCACCAACTTTTATTAAAATAAAACCATTTACACTGGGTGTTCGGATTTATATTTCACTTGTATATTTTTAAATATATCGCATATACAGGCAACTGTTAAGCATTGCATTGTTCAATTTTTCGCCGCCGATTCACAAATTCCATTTCCAATCTTCTTATATCCAAACTGCTGTGACTGAGATCGACGATCTAAGATCTATCAGTACATGTGCAAAGAATTATAATCTTCAGTTGAACCCTTCAAAATCAAAAGTAATTATTTTTTCGCGGAAACGATTTAGAAGTTATGCGAAGAGAAACTTTAAGATATATGATATTTAAACGGTGACTTTATTGAGGCAAGTGAAACAGTTAAAAGCATAGGTATCATATTTGATGAATGTCTCAAATTCATACCATATGTGAATAATATCAGCAAGAATTGTTTTTCTACGTCAACTTTGCTTAAATAAACAATTTCTTGACTAACAAATAATTTATGTTCCATTGTTAAACTCCACTTCTATCATGCGTCTCCAAGTCAATTCAAAGATTGATGAATAATTTAAGAAAGTATAATCATATCTGCTCTTATTTCAGAGACATGAAATGGCTGAAAGTTGAAGAACTATATGAGTTACACTTGTACGCATAAGCTTTTACTCACAGCCATTCCTCGATTTTTAGAGGACAAACTGATACTATTCACACAAGAGGTATTCGTTTTGCGTTTCTTTCGTAAATTTAATTCTTTAGACTGTAAAACTGTTATAACTTATATTTTACACACAACTTATGACTTCTGTTAACATTGAAATATTGTTTTCTTTTCTGTATTGTTGTACTTTTTTTGGGGTTAAGTGGCAGACTAGCGATTATACTAAACTTTGCCCCTAATAAAGAATATTATTATAATTATTGTCCCAACTAACAATTATCACTCCTATTAGAGTTGCAAGAATGATTATACAGTATTCCTTAAACAGCATTGTATACTGTAAGAACATTAGCAAAACCCTCTTAGAACAGCTATACAAGCGGAATGGGCACACCTAATAGGACACTTCAGTCATTTAAGAGGTTGTATAAGGGCTGCAGGTAACAGTTATAAAACAAAAGTGTAAGCCTCTTGCAGCCGCTATAGGACATTTGCGTCAGTGCAAGATTCAGTTTTTGTCAACTATACAACTATTCTCTTACGTGATTCTACTTTATTGCAACCAAACTATTTCCTATGTATTGTATAGACGAAGTGAAGAATATATAACGAACACATTGCAGTCATCTTGTTTACTTACATATCGGCCATTGTGAATTTCATACACAGGTATATGATAAACTTCTACACTGTGATATAGGGCTATTGAATTACTTGCGCAGCAAGTTTTATTGTGATTATCGTGCAAAGTAGTTACGCAATTTATACGGGATTCTTATTTGATTCATATTTTGACAATGATCAAAGTATGTCCAGATTTTTAAGATGGAAAACTGAACTTATCTGCGTTAAATCTTCCACAAATCCTATATTTAGACACAATTACATTAATGTTTATCACTTTATATCTGTAATTTCGAACTGAAACATAATTATTTAATATTGAATAGAGGAATAAATGTTTGTCCAACATGGCGGGTGGTTGAGTACAATCATGGCATCGTCCATGTTGTCTTTAGGTTATTAGAATATTTTGGTGTTGCCTGCAGATGTTTGATGATTTACCCAGAATTTGTACCAGATCTATATCTTCTGTTTGAACAGTTGATAAAACCTTTTGCACCGATATGCACGCGTTGTTTGTCTTAAAACATTGGTTATGGCATTTTAACAAAAATATGACAGCAGAAAGTTAGGTTATGGTGAAGTTGTTTACCAACATATTTAGCACATGTAACAGTTGTATAAGTGCTTCCGTTGGGAGCAATTTGTTGGCTAATGTAGTAAATTGCACAGCAAAGCAACAAGGCTCGGGTTTGTTTTATAAACGTTAGCATGGGTGCCACAACACAACTATTTTGACTAACTTGCAAATATGCCGTATAAAATGATTGTATAAACGTTTATGCAACAGTTAAAATTTGACCTATAAGGTGTTGTGCTATAAGAATATTTTGAACTCCTCATTTTAGAGCAAATATGTTGCAGAAAGCAAACTTGCATTCCACACAACATTAAGCCAGCATTTGGTGTTCAGGCAACAACAATAGAGAGCTTTTATGGCTGAACGGTTCTTTTACCAAAAGCTTATACCACTACTTTGCTAGTTGGGACTTGTCGTTGCAAAAATAAACTGTCCAAGGTTGGCTGTCTTCAATCCTATGGACGAATACAGCGCATTTTTTACTCTTTAGATTGTTAGCTCATAGCTCTACTCAAAATACCTGAACCGACGATACCTTCTAGCTAATGAACCGTTTGGGTCACCATTTATACGTCGCGTTTGTTGGTCCGCAGACATCCACTGAATTTGTTATCGGATGCATGTATCACATCCGTGCATTTTTTCAATACAGGAAGGAGAGGGCATTGCCAGTCAGCCGCACAGTTTTACTCATTAACATTTTACAATGGTGACGTTGGCGTACGACGCGTTGATGAAAATGGTTTCCAGGTATCCGACGATGTACAGAGTGAATGGTTGCAACAAATTACTTCGCCTTTAACTGGAACATCCCCGAAGAAAGTTCGTCAGTCGTCACAGATACATTATCTGAAAAGATCTCTATCAATACAGTCTTACTTCCTGCCCTCCACTGGGCGAGTAAATATTGTTATCGCGAAAATGAGATATGTATCTATTATGGTTAGTCTATCTATCGGTCTGTCCGATAACACTGTTCTGTACGAAAATACTCTCCGCCAAACAAATACGTTATTTCGATAAGTTATACATATGTAAGCCTTACAACTACCTTTAAATTGTCGTATCACGTTTTATTTTATGCCTCCCCTCCATAGGTCTGGATGGTATTGTCAGAGAATTCAACAGCTATTACCCCTACATCCAATTTACCATTGAAGAAGAAGATGAGAACCTGTCTGTCCCCTTTCTAGACACAATACTCATCCGCACCAACAACAATAGTTTATTGGTAGACTGGTACCAGAAACCTATGGCCTCAGGTCGGTTTCTCAATTTTAGGTCATACCATAAGCTGGGGATTAAAATCAACTTGGTCAAACAGATGAAAACAAGGGTAATCAGCATCTCAGATAATACTTTCCACACCTCAAATTTACGTAAACTATCAAAACTGTTCATCAATAATGGTTATCCGAAGTGTCTGATTAACAAGATCTTATTTAGTTCACCTTCCAATATTTTGCCGAACTCTGATGATGCAGGTAATAGTCGCACAACCCCTAGTAACGGAACTGTACAAGCACCAACCCGGACTCCAGACCTGGTTTTGCTGTCCTGCCCTATATCAAGGAACTGACCCCTAAGCTGATCAGATTGTGCAGTCCTTTGACCTTTCGAATTGCTTGCAAATCCGTCCTCACTATAAACTGCATTTTTTCAAAAATGAAAGACAGAGTTCCGCTGCTTGGCTTAACCAACACAGTCTACTCCATCAATTGCAACAACTGCAACCAAATATACATAGGTCAGACCTCCAGATCTCTTAAAGGAAGGATTACATCACACAAAAGTGATTCTAGGCTTCATCCTGAAAGATGCGCTCTAGCATCTCATGTTAACACAACAGGGCATTCTATGAATTACACAAGTGTCAAAGTTCTTGATAAAGAAAAACACCTTTCCAAACGTTTATTCCTGGAAATGTCCCACATTTTCATGAATAACAACTGTATCAACAAAAAGACAGATGTTAAGCAACTGAGTGTCATTTACTCATATTTGCTAAACTGCGAAAAATTGGAGAACTTACATATCTCCCCAAATTTTGACTCTTCACAACCATAAATGGAATCTGTTTCTTGGTCGATTCCACCAATAAACTTCATTCCACTCACATTCTAATAATTTTCTTCTCACGATTTAATAATAATTGTTAATTTAATTTCCCATTAATTAAAATATAGTTAATTCAACCGCCTCTGGTCGGTTTAACAATTTCTTACATAACAATCTGAAAATCACATCATCTGAAGTGATTTGGCAACTTTGGCACACGCCCACAATTCGTTCCATCTTTCTACACAGACATTGACAACCTTCGGCCTTCTGTCAAAGGGTTCATCTCACTCATTATTCCATGACCACCATTTTGTGCAATCATCAAGTGGCTTCACGATGTAATGCTTTCATGTTTTTAAAAAATTTTTAATCTGTTTTTAACTTGTTCTTGTCATATTTTATATAATTTTGACCATTGTACCATCTATCCAGCTTTCACCATGTTACTGGGCGTTTCCCTCATCCTATACGTAAACAACAATTAGCAACATCCTCACATACTACTGTAAGTTAAGTCAATTTAAATTCATTTTACACTATTGTTGCTACTGTTATCATTGTAATTGCAGCTCCTGATGATGATGGCAAAGTCCATTGAAAGCTAGAGAGAATTAAAAAAGTATAAAGAGTCCTCTTTGCTTAAATTTTGTCTAAGTACCCAACAAAAGGCGGAAGCTTTATATATATATATATATATATATATGTACAGTATTTCCCACCAGTAATTCGTTTATAAACTGTTGGTGGTGTAATTAAATAAATAAATAAATAAATCCCATGTCAGCGCGGATGTTCCCCAGTGACCACGACACTGTTCCTTTTACATATCAACGACCTCGTTTCCTGCACGATGAATCCAATCTACAGCTTTGCTGATGACAGCACTCTACATACAGGAACATAAAGCGACAAGCCCATCTCTGCCGGTGCGCTGGAAAAAGAAAAGACTATCGACGACTTCCTCTTTGTCGAGAGACCTTGAGGTTATCACTGCTTGGAAACGCAACAATCTTGTACGGTTTAATGCTTCCAAAACACAGTACTGTACTTTGACGAACAAAAAGCGTCCTATAGCTCATCCGGTTTCGATAGATGGCCGAGTTCTGCCAAAGTGCCGTTCATTTCGGAGTCCAGATCACCGAGGACTTGATCAGGCACGAACACATCTCGTCAATGGCAGCAGCTGCTGGGAATAAGCTAGGCTGTTTGTTCAGGGCTAAGACCCAGATAACCTCGAGTATTGCTCAGACGCTTGGGGTGTTGCCACCCCGACTACATTGTTCATACTTGCTGTCTAGAAGAGGGCTGTCCTACTGATTGGTGACTCTTCAAACTCTGTCGTAGACTATTAATTTATTTCATTCTAGTTATTGTCCTGTAAATGTTGGACAATAACTATTATTTCTACAGTCATTAGAACAATAGTAACTGGGAATAAAAAACTTCCCAGCTGTATCCACCATGGTGCAAGTCGTTGTTTTGCGATTTCCGTTTCGAGAAATTAACCGATCATAGTCGGAAGATCGACTAGCTAGCAGAGGCACCATACATGTACTTAATTGATTTCGATTAAACTCGTGTAATTTGATAATTGGCACAGCTGCAACCAGATTACGTGGTAATGAGAACAAATGTTAATTGTTGTTCATACCATTAGGGGTAACCGGAGCAAAGCGAACATCCCGTTCTATATGAACATCCTTTTAACATCCAAACCATATGCTGGATAAAGTTTCTTGAATAATTAGTCATTAGTTGTGCGAGGAGTTGCGTGTTTATTTGACTACCAGACAACGAATTATCTTTTGTTAAAGAAACAAAAAATGTTGGTTTTACAAGATATGTGCATGAGCGACTTTGAAAGTTACAGGGTGTCCCTCTATCAATTGACCCACCCATAACTTTTTGTTTGACCATTTAGAAGAAAATTTGTCATATACAAGTTGTAGGTTATGCTTATTTCTTCTCATTTTAAATATATATTGTTTATTAAACCTTTTTCATTAGTTTGGTGCTAAACTTGAACATTGTGAGTCGTATGTGTATCCGAGTTTTAGCCAGTTTACATCTAGCCGCCTATGCAATCTGGTGTACGACATATGATTAAATAACGCATATTATTTAAAATAATGGAAATTAGCATTATAAGCCATATATGCTTAGAACCAGAAAAAGCCGCCTGTCATTTTGACTAAAAATATACAGGGTGTTCCATTTGGAAAAATACAAATT
Source organism: Acanthoscelides obtectus (assembly GCA_963669975.1). Lineage (NCBI taxonomy): Eukaryota > Metazoa > Arthropoda > Insecta > Coleoptera > Chrysomelidae > Acanthoscelides > Acanthoscelides obtectus. Next base: position 99,410,464 of record CAVLJG010000006.1, on the reverse strand, counting down.
TATTTAATAGCTCTTTTCTTAGACATTACCGAAAAACTTTATTTCTATTCCATGTTAAAAAGTTCAGAGGGGTGTTTATAGCAGAGAAAATGGGAATCTAGTTTATTAGTCATTCAATTAAGATGGATTGAATCCGTGGTTTTGGTAGAAAACAAGAAACTTCGAGATAAGTAATTATAACGGGTGTTTCAAATTCGATCCACATCATTGGTATCTCGGAAACGGTAAGTGATGCGAAATGGCTTAAATGGGAGCACAGTTGCGTATTTAGGTAACTTTCAAGCGGCGCTTAGAAAGTTTTGAAACTCATAGTACTTCTGGAGTGAGACATAAAAGCCGAATTTTCCCAAATTAGTTTTAAGTTTTGCCTGACTTTACTTGTAGTGGGATTTTAAAATGAATTGCACATAAACATTGCCACCTTTCTCCTCTTCAAAATGGTACAATTAGAATTTAAATATGACGTTTCTTCTCTTGCCCTCAAGCGTTAACTTTATTTTTTCTTGCGGTCGCCATATTGGTTATTTAAGAAAAAGCAGAATATCTTAAGTAGTCCTTGAAATGTTTCTCATACTTATTGAAAAATCGATGTTTATGGTTTTATTTGAGATGGAATTTCAAAATTAATTGCGACTAATTCTCCTCTACCAGAGGACGTAGTCAAATTCTCAATCAGACGTTTCTGCTTTCTATCCCCGTCCTCAATTTTTTTTTCTTAGGGACTCCCTATTGATATTTTTAGTAATCGAACACAATTTTGGATCCTGCATTTAGTTATGAATCTAATACCTACATTCACTGAAAATTTTACAAAATGCGCCATATTTATATCTACGAGCCCCTTCCCACTTCAGTTGGCTCACTTCAAGATTTGTGTTGATGCACCCTGATGTGCTACCCATTCTCCAACGCGCCTAGGCATGCTTCTGATCAGGTGGTCAATGTCCTCCTGTGGTATCTCATTCCAGGCAACCACCAACTCCTCTCGAAGTGCTTCTAGAGTCTGAGGAGGACGTTGCAAATTGAGCAATCTCCTACCCATCATATGCCACACGTGCTCAATTGGGGATAAGTCGGGAGATCTTGGTAGCCATGGTAACAATGTGACATCATTATGTTGAAAGAAGTCTATTGTGACTCTTGCAACATGTGGTCGGGCATTATCTTGTTGGAAAGTTGGATCTGCCAGGGTAAAAGATGGGGTTCTAGAACTTCGTGGATATAACGCTGGGCGTTCATGTTACCTCTGATGAAGATTAAAGGTAACCTGGAACCATAAGCTATAGCACCCCAAACCATAACTCCAACAGTCGTGATGAACATGTCTTTCAACAAAAAACTGTAGATTCCTCCTTTCACCACGTCGCCTTCTAACCCTGGCACGACCATCGTGCATGCCTAAACAAAATCGAGACTCGTCACTAAAGACAATACTGTTCCATTCCTGATCCCACAGTGACCGTTGTCTGCACCACTCAAGGCGATTACGTCGGTGTTCTCGAGTTAAAGGGAGGACCCAGTGTCGCCGGTATGAAAACAAGCCAAAACTTCTCATTCGTCGGTAAACACTTCGCATGCCAATAGGTCTTCCGTGTTCTGCAAACCATTCATTTGCAAAGGACCTGGTAGTGGAGAAACGGTCCCTTAAGGCCAATAATCTTAGGCGGCGATCTTCACGGTCTGTTGTTCTACGGCCGCGTCCAGTGCCCCTTGCTCTTTGCGTACGGCCTTCTCGAAGCCATGCCTGACAACACTTAACCACAGGGTCTACACTTCTTTGCACTCTAACTGCAATTGCCCGAAAAGAAAGTCCAGCTTCCCGAAGTCCCACTATACGGCCCCTATCAAACTCACTAAGTTGACGGAATCGTACAGGTCTCCGTACTCTAGACATCGTAACCGATCGTAAAGGATGTCAAGAACCAAAATCCGCCAACGTTGATTCTTTACTGCGGATGAAATATTCATTTTTAGAGCGTTAGTGAATTAAAAAAAAGCAGTATAAAAACCGGAATGTCCAACTGATAAGACTGAACATTTTTTCACTTGTTATTTACAGTAAGGTAAATACATTCACCAACTTTTATTAAAATAAAATCATTTAAACTGGGTGTTCGGATTTATATGTCACTTAGTATATTAACTGAACCAGTTACGTTATATCTTCTAACAATATTTCTCACACTGTACCGCGATAAGTCTAACAAAGTTGCAATGTCTGAGTTTGATTTCCCAGAATTAAAAAATTTAATTATCAGTAACCGAATTTTCTCACTAATAACCTTTCCTCTACGCATTTTGAAAACCTTAACTACCCAAAACTATTTTAAACGTATTCTGACAGCTGTGATTAATAAAAACAATTGTCATTGCTTTTATTTTTCACAGCCACCTATGCGCTATAGACTTATTTTGCATCGAAATGAAAATAGGTTGATGTGCTGTAATTGCAACATGTGTTATTTTTATGCTGCAAATTTGATTAGGAAGTGATAAAGTTGGTGTTTTCTACTATATATTATCAAAATATTCATTATTAATATTTTAAACCTATAACACCATGCTACATTGTTATTATTTCTGTTTGATAAGAAAAAAACTAAGATTTCAATAGTGAAGTGGGAAGGGCCTCGTATAATATCCATAGCATATTAATGTTTTTGTAATCTGTATAACAGAAGCTTGGCTCTGGGAGCTTCCTGTTTGTTTAGCATTCTGAATTGTAGAGGCTTTTATATTAATTTTACCATATTATCGTTATTTCTGGTGAACAAACTTTAATCTACATGTCACGCTAAATTTCACATATTTAATTGGAGTAATATTATTCTTAATAGTATTTAAATGTACAAAGTTCCAATATAGCGTACATATGGAAAAACAAAGTTGGTGATGGTCGAACGAAGAAACCTCGAATTAAAAATTTGAACACGCTATCTTCTAGAGGAGAAAAAGTGATGACAAAATGCAATTTATATCAAAATCACATCATAAATAAAGTCAGGTAACAATAAAAATGATTTTGTAATAAATCTGGTATACGGAACGAATGGCTATCAGATAATTTAAGGTTTTCTGCAGCAGATATTGAAAATAAGTGAGCATTTTTTACCATTTGCATCACTAACTAATCATCTACCAAAATATAATCACCTTCGCTTTTAGGTAAATGATCAAAATCTAAAAATCAATAGAGTTAATGATACAAAATGTTTAGGAATTTATCTAGATCCCCACTTGAGATGGGATGTACATATTTCTTACATACTAAAGAAAATTAGATTCATAGCATATAAAATAAAATTTCTAACCGGTATATTAACTTGAATATTATCTACGAAACATATGGTATGGGCTGCTGCATGAACGATATACCTTAACGATTTAGATATGCTTCAAAGAACAATTTTGAAATCAATGTTTGGCAAATCAAAATTATAGGTACCCAACTAATGACTTATATAATGATGCACAAGTATGTGATACTAAACAACTTTACTTCTTACAAACCATCACTCATTATCACAAAATTATTAGTGAACGCGACATAATTAAACATAGTCGTAATACCAGATATAAATTACGCGCAAAAAATGTTACTAAACCAAACAAATCTTTAATGAAACGATGTCACCTGTATTTTGCTCCAAAATTGTACGAACATTTACGAAGTAATTTAAAACAATTACGCAATACACTAGGTTTCAAAAAAAAAAATAAGAAACTTATTAACACGATTGGGAGACATCACATTAATAGAATAATCTCAAATATTACACAATAAATGCTCTATCATTCTTACCAATAATGTATTATTTCTCTATTTTTTTTTTAACTTTTGCAATTAAACATACATACGATCCATGCACAGGCGTTGTCCTCCTATGGATATATTATATTTATTTACTCGTTTCATGTTCCCTGTATTTTAGAGTAAATAAATATTATTATTATTATATACGGTTTTTTGTTGTCTTAACTTGATAGCTAAAACAGAATTATTGGTGGTGTTTCTGCTGTTCATAAATTTAATGACCATGAGTATCTGCATTTTCACCTTTTCAGTTTATGAGATTTCTGCAAAACTCCCCTACTCCCTACTGATTTTTTAACCATTCGGCTTTCAGCCAAACCGTTGGCCTTTTTGGCCGAAGGTCGAGAGTGTAATTCTTGGCTAATTTGATTGGCTTTACTATTTGTGCTCTAAGTATTTAAAATTCACTAATGGTGCTGAAAAATGTGGTCAAGACTATAACAAATTCTTTCAGTTAGACAAAAGTCTGTGAAACAGTCCATTGTAACGATAAACTTCAAGTTTTCCACCTATATTGGAAATCATGAATTATAGAGGTTACGCTTAGGCAACCTATTGTACAACACGGTTTGACCGGTTGCCGATAGTATAAGGCTAAAGCTTAATGGAATAATAATTCATCCTAGTGAGATGCCAGTCAATTGGATACAGGGGGTGTATGACAAGTCTTTGCTTAGTAGTGTAGGTAAGTCTATCTACCATGATGTGTAGAAAATATATTAACAAATAGAACTGAGAAATGAGAGAAACGAAAATGATAATTCCAACATTATACATTACCTATGGGTACTGTTGCGTCTTGTAGAACTTCGGATTTCTCTGTTTTTTCACTTGAAACTTATAGAGGATAGTCTGATGAATTATTTTACATCATAAAAAGTGTGGATGAAGCACGCTTTTCATGAATTTTTTTCCCAAAACATTGTATTTTTTAGCAGTTATTTCCCCCATCATTTCTACTGCCATCTACCATATTACGCTGACGTCTGTGGATATGTCATATATGAGAGGCGCTTTTCTGCGGTGTTGCCGGATGGCGCTCCGAATTTAGGGAAAAATATGAAAAGTGGAAAATTTATATATATATACATATATATATATATATATATATATACAATTAATTGTTAATTTAGAAACTGGCAAATCTTTTAAGCTTAAGTTGACTCTTTGACGATAAAATCAAGCTTTCGGCATTCTCTATGGATGGACAATTGTGATGCTAGCAAAGAAAACAGGACAGATTTCAATTGTCAGACAACTTACTTGTCGGTGAGGTTGCAGCCACAAGGTCTTTCAAAACGAAAAGGACGGGGACATTGGGCTTGTTGAAAAACGACAGATACCTTCGTTACATGTTAAAAATATCAATCCACCCGAAAAAATTAAAAAGTATTACATGTGAGAAGACATTTTGGTGAAACAATCGGAATGTAGTCTCTAACCTTCTACTTCCGCAACACGTGGAGAGGGGGACAGCACGGAAAGATAAAGCGTCGACAGATGACAAGTGATTGACGCGACGGACCGTGGAACTGTAAACCTCCCTGACCAACTTTAGGTTTGAAGTATACCAGGGTCGCTCGGTAACCTCCATCCAAATTACTAAAATGCTGAATTAACTTGTTTTGGAAAAAAGTGTGTAGTTCATATGAGTGTAAGAATGTGTGATATTGATACAACATTGAAAAGATGGGTTATGTGAGTTTATATTAAAAATGTGAGTGAGAAAATTTGGATATGTAGCCGTTCTAGCTTTTCGCAATTCAACAGCTGCTTAACATCATCCTTTTTATTCATGCAATGATCTGTCATGAAAATGTGGGACATTTCTAAAAATAAACGTTTTGAGAGTCTTTTTTCTTTATCATATATTTATATATTTTAATGAAACACAAAAACAAAACACTGAAACAAACAACAGTAGTAAAATTAAAAGTAATTCTTACTAAGTATAAAACAAAAAAATACAAACAGCAGTAAAATAAAAAGCAATTCTATTTAATTATAAAAACAAAAAATAACAAACAGTAAAATAAAAAGCAATTTGGATGGAATGAAATTTTTTTCGTTTTATTACTGTTTTCGCTTGTTGTTTTGTGTTGTTACTTAGAATTGCTTTTTATTCAACATGGAATTGTTTTTTTTGTTTTCCATAATCACTTAGAATTGCTTTTTATTTTACTGCTGTTTGTTATTGTTTGATTTTATAATTACATGGAATTAGTTTTAGTTTTAGTACTGTTTTTATTTTTTGTTTTCTATAATTATTTATAATTTATAATTTTTTAGCTTACTACTGTTGTTTTTTGATTTATACTTATTAGGAATCGCCTTTTATTTTACTACTGTTGTCTGTTTCAGTTTTTCGTTTTTGTGATTCATTAATTAATATATATATATATATATATATATATATTATATGTATATATATTTTCAACTTTCATATTTTTTCCTAAATGCGGAGCCCAATCCGGCAACACCGCAGGCAAGCGCCTCTCATATACTATGACATATGCATAGACGTCTACGTCATATGGCAGATAGGTGGCGGTGGAAATAATGGAAAGAACAGCTAAAAATACAATGTTTTGGGAAAATTTTTTCATGAAAAGCGTGCTTCATCCACACTTTTTTTGTTTCTAAATAATCTATCTCCGTCATTCTATATTGATCCTTTTAAGCGTTACTGAGGAAGCTAGGGAGCTAGAGTAAACTACTTTGATGAAATGTGAGAGCTAGCTATGCCTGATTTTTTTTCAAAACCAATAAATTTACACTTTTGAATCTTTGACAAGTTTTTACATTAAGTGCTATAAGAAGACACCTTTGGGGCCCCTTCCGCCGCATACTTCTAGATCATACTTTGAGACAACCTTACGTTTTTTAAACTGATCTCACGTTTCTTATTCCTAAGGAAGCAAAGTAGACAACTTTACCGAAAACTTAAAGTTGAAAAAGAGTCACTGTCCCTAGCGTAGAACATCGACAGCATCCCCAACATTTCACATATTTAGAAAACCTTTTAATGCAATGAATTTTCAAAAAATATTTCACTGCTAGAATTAATTATAATAATACGAGTAATTTTTTGGTGCTATAACACAGAAATGTGTTACCAGAAATCAGTTAAAGTAGAACATAAAAGATTAAGTAAAGACAACAAACAAAACGTAAAAAAGACAAACGAAACGCAAAGTGGCAATAGAAGGTAGAAAAGTTAATATTCAGATGAACAATTAATAGATGAGATATGGTTAAAAAATTACAAAAAAAAACTGAGTACAATAAAAATTATGCCGGGATGAAAAAATTGAACCAAAGGAAGACTTCGACGTCAAAAGAGCTTAGATAGTACGAAGCATTTCATATCTTGACAAATTCTTCAACATCGAAAGATTTTATTTTATTTGGCAATAGCTTGTAGAATTTTCACTCGTGGTAGTTAACACCATTTCCTCCTTTCCCGCACGATCAACCCAATCCACAGCTTCGCTGATGACAGCACTCTGCATGCAGGGATTCAGAGTGACAAGCCGATCTCTGCCGCTGAGCTGGAAAAAAGAAGACTAGCGACGACTTCTTCTCTGACAAGAGACCTGGAGGCTATCACTGCTTGGGGACGCAACAATCTTGTACAGTTCAATGCTTCCAAAACACTGTACTGTACTTTGACGAACAAAAAGCGTCCTAGCGCTCATACAGTTTCGATGGACGGTCGAGTTCTACCAAAGAGCCATTCATTTCGGCTGGTCGGAGTCCAGATCACCGAGGACCATCGGCACGAACACATGTCTTCAATAGCTGCAGCTGCTGGGAAAAAGCTAGGCTATTTGTTTAGGGCTAAGAAGTACTTTTCTCCGCATGACCTTCTCATTCTATACAAGGCCCAGATAAGGCCTAGCCTCGAGTATTGCTCACACATTTGGGGTGCTGCCGCCCGGACTACATTGTCCATGCTCGATGCTGTCCAGAGGAGGGCGGTCCGACTGATCGATGACTCTCCTCTAACAGACAGTCTCGGGACTCTTTCGCACCGGCGGGCCGTCGGCGATCTAGCTCTTTTCTATCGCTACACCAACGTGCTTTGCTCCTCAGAGCTCTCTTCCATGATGCCGCCGCGCGATGTGCCTGCCAGACAGACCCGCCTGACTTCGGCGTCCCATCCTAACCGTGTCAAACTTTGTTCATCCAGAACTGGCCGATACGACCGCTCCTTTGTCCCGAGGGTGTCTAGATTGTGGAATAATCTACGGGAGGAAGCTTTTCCCAGTTCTACTAACCTTAGGCAGTTCAAAAATCGTATTAACAAAATTTCTTTGGGATCATCATAGCAGCCGCGGTGTTCCGGCATTTAGGCTTCTGCCTGCGCGACTGTTTCGATATATAAAAAAAAAAGTCTTGGAAAGGTGATGACGATCTGGACACAATGAATGATTCGAAAATTGTATAAATGCTACATTTCCAACTCTACGCATTCTAAAAAAAATGTGGCACGCACCATACGTAATCTGCAGATCAATTGAGGTTAATCATGTGCGACTCTGCAAGTGAAAATCAGATTCCATTACTTCCAGTCTGACTTGTTACTAGCGGACTCACGCAAGTATAAGAACAATATGTAGGCGTGTCTACTCGGTACACCAAATCATGTCACACATCTTAGTTGGCAATTTGAAACTAACTGGAATCGCAACAGAAATGAAAGCTTGCCTTCTGTTTTTTATAGTCCATGACTAAGATAATATTGTTATTGGAGACATTGTTTACGCCCCCATGTTGTTGAGCCTAACAAAATTGTTCTTACCTCATAAGCTATCCGCCAATATTAAAGAAAGCTTTGGATCGGTCCATCATCAATTGTTTTGTTGACTTGAAAAGCTTCCTCAAGAAAATTGGCTCTCGACTTACAAAATCCGGATTCTTTCACAGGAACCATTGACAAAATAGGTATTTCGCACAATCCATTCTTGTACAGTGTACAATAGACACTAAGATATGAAAATTATTAACTTTAACCAGTTGATTTTGTTTTTTTTTTCAATTAGAGGTTCATACATTGAAAACCGAATTTGTCTGACGGCTTAGTTCAATGTGCACGAGAGAGAAGTGTGTATAGACACATATGTTAGAAAGAGATAGAAGCTGGCTGAATAGTGAAGCTCATTACCGCGTTGCCCAGCAACGCTAACGCGGCAAGCTGCCGCATTGCCAATACGTTACAATCAGTTCCTTGAATTAAGATGCATGTTGAAAATATGCGTTAGTTTATTTTCCACTTTGAGCGTACACATTTTTGAATTGTGAATTGTGTCGAATCTGTTTAGGATCCATTCCGGATCGGTGCTAACTGTGCTCCATTTCAGGTCGAAATGAAATATTGCATCATTGGTTTGCCTGGCAACACCGCATCTCGTACAATCCAAGGCAAGGTTTCCACCTCCATGATCCTAGTTGAGCAGTACCGGAAATGGTTTCCACCTGCGTATACGCAGGCAGTGAAGATTTGTATTGCGTAAAGATATTTGATACATTTTCGACCGCTCGCTGTCAAAGTCCGAGCTGTACTTCTCAAGTTATAGGCGGTTATAGAATTAGCGGACAGACAGCTCGACGGAAATGAGTGACATGATTTTTATATCCCAATTTCGAGATTTTTCGTGATGAAAATACTCCCTCACCAGTTTTGGCATAAAAAGTAAACACAAACGAATTGTCACCTGGCAGACGGATTAAGTACAACCCAACTAGCAAAGTAGTGCTATAAGCTTTTGGTAAAAGAACCGATCGGCCATAAAAGCTCTCTATTGTTGTTGCCTGAACTCCAAAATGCTGGCTTAATGTTGTGTGGAATGCAAATTAGCTTTCTGCAACATACTTGCTCTAAAATGAGGTGTTTCAAATATTCTTTAGCATAGTTATACAACACCATATAGGACAAATTTTTAACTGTTGCATAAACGTTAATACAACTATTTTATACGGCATATTTGAACGTTAGTTAAAATGGTTGTGTTGTGGCATCCATGGTAACGTTTATTAAACAAACCCGAGCCTTGTTGTTTTGCTGTGCATATTACTACTTTAGCCAACAAGTTGCTCCCAACGGAAGCACTTATGCAACTGTTGTTTAGTAACTGTCAAAGGCTGTACATATGCTAAATATGTAGGTAAACAACTTCAACATAACTTAACTTTCTGCTTTTTTGTTAAAATGCCATAACCAATGATTTAAGACAAACAACGCATGCATATTGGTTCAAAAGGTTTTATCAACTATTCAAACAGAAGACATAGACCTGGTACAAATTCTGGGTAAATCATTCGACTCTGACGGTATTTCATTTCAGGCATTTGTCAAATTGTTGTATAACACCTGCAGGCAACATCCAAATGTTCTAATAAACTGAAGACAATATAGAAGAAGCCATGATTATACACAACCACCAGCCATATTGGGCAAACATTTATTCCTCTATTTAATATTAAATAATTATGTTTAGCGGCTGCAAGAGGCTTACACTTTTGTTTTATAACTGTTACCTGCAGCCCTTATACAACCTCTTACATGACTGAAGTGTCCTATTAGGTGTGCCCATTCCGCTTGTATAGCTGTTCTAAGAGGGTTTTGCCAATGTTCTTACAGTAGGTATACAATGCTGTGTAAGGAATACTGTATAATCATTCTTGCAACTCTAATAGGAGTGATAATTGTTAGTTGGGAACGCATTGTCAAAGAGTGTCAGTTGAACTTAATAAAAGTCATCGATTAACTTGAAACCTCGTTCAATAAAGAAAAGTTTTAATCGTATGAGGTTTTGATTGAGCCATACGATCATGGGGAATCATCAACATGAAGAGCACATAATAAGTTTCAGATTTATTTATTTATTTATATACAGTTTGGGGTGTTAACAGGTAAACCCAACACACACCCTCAGTGAACTAAAACTAAACTTACATAAAATATCGTATACATATACATTGAATACTTCAATATTAATATTTTTTTATCCTCCGATATTGTTGTAACAACATAAACTGAGTGAGCAGTGCTAATTATAAGCAATAAACTATTAATTTAACTTTTTTAATAAAAGGAGTATACATAATTTAACATTTACTTACGTTTAATTAAAACTGAAATCAGAATTAAATTGAAATTATACCAGAAATTATATTGGAGGTGATAACTTGAGTTATGTAAAAAAATAAAACATTTCTATTTTAGTCTGCTATAGAGCTGTAATACTCATACTTTAAAGCCTTTTTCAGGGAGGTCAAGCTAATGTTAAATCTATATTACAGAAATTATTATGAGCCCTGAACAAAGGGGAATTAAGACCAAAATTGGTTCTACGGAACGGTATTCTAAACAGATGATAGGTTCTAAACGTTCTATCAGGAGTGTTAAAGTTCAAGTTTGCCAAAAGATCCGGACAGTCAGTAAAGCCATTCAACAATTTATGGACACAGCAAATGTCAGAAATCGTTCTTCTATCTTTTAAGGAAATCATATTGAACTGTTTCATAATTTGCGTATAATGATGATCTGTAACAGGTTGGTGAGTTTTATGTGCTAACATCTTCAAAAATTTGTGTTGAATTCTTTCTATCCTGACTATATGTACATTGTAAGACGGATTCCATATTACTGATGCAAACATCAGTTTGTTGTGTATATAAGCGTAGTACAATGAAAGAAGCGTTTTTGGGTTCGTAAATTCTCTGCATGTCCTGTTTATGAACCTATTTGCATCATTTACGATGTGCTCTACGTGGGTGATGAATGAGAGTTTCTCATCAATGTATACCCCTAGGTCTTTTACTACATGAAGCTTTTCCAGTTCTGCCGTCCCTATCTTATGTCTGAAATCTATAGTGTTCGCTATGTTTCTAGTAAGCCTCATGTAATGACATTTTGTTAAATTCAGGAAGATACTGTTTTCAGTGCAATACTTTTGCAGAGATTCCAAATCGCTTTGAAGTTTTACACCGTCATTTACATTTCTAACAATAGTAAATGTCTTTAGATCATCAGCATATAACAAATATTTACTGAAATGAAAAACAGAAGTAAGGTTGTTCATGTATACGTTAAATAACAATGGTCCTAAGTGACTACCTTGTGGTACGCCTGAAGTTACTAAGAATGTCTCCGAACGATACCCATTGATAGTCACCACTTGTTTACGATTACTTATATACGATTCTAGCCACTGCCATAATGGACCATCTTCACCCACCTCAGCAAGTCTCTCCATCAAGATAGAATGATCAATCTTGTCGAAAGCCTTACTGAAGTCCGTATAAATAACATCCACCTGCAGTTTCTCATCTAATGCGTGAGAGGCATATTCTATAAAACTCATCAAATTCGTCTCTACAGATCTTTTAGGGAAAAATCCATGCTGGTGTTCCGTAATGATATTTTTGTAATGTTTAAGATAGGATCATAAATCAGCTTTTCAAAAATTTTTTAGAAATACAAAGTTTAGTGATAGGTCGATAATTTTCCACAAGATGTCTATCGCCTTCTTTATGAATAGGCAATATTTCACCTTCTTTCCATCTCGTTGGAAAGACTCTTTGAGTTAATGATAGTTTGAAAATTAGGTGAAGTGGTAAACATAAGCTAGCGGAACAGTTTTTTATAAATACAGAAGGTATGCCGTCAGGGCCTACTGATTTTTTAATTTCTAAGGACACTATTTGTTGATATATTTTTTCAATGGATATTAAGGTAACATCAATAGGACTAGCATCCTTGTTTAAATAAAAATGTTTAGATTTAACATATACACTTGCAAAAAAATCAGCAAAGGCATTACACACCCCACTTCCGGTTTTAACTTCATAGTTTGAATGATTTATAGAACTAGGTATAGAGACATGACATTTTTTCTTACTTGAAACGTATTTCCAAAAGTATCGGCTGTCGTTCAATATATTGTTTTCCATCATTGTTATGTATTCATCCAGGTTTTCCTTAATTAAGATTTTTGATTTGGCTCTAAGGTCACAGAATATCTGATATGAGTATGGATCATTAAAACGTTTGTATAGTCTATGATACTTATTTTTTCTCTTAACTGTTTGTATTGTTTCAAGTTTAAAGTATATTGGGTATTTTCCTCGAATTTTATATGTTGGTGTAAATTTGTGAATAGTTTCATTGAGTATGTTATAGAATCAGATGTTACATTACCTGTATCATAGTGGACAATAAAGGACTAAAGAACAATACGTACACCATACATCTTTTGAATGAGTAAATGAGGTTTCAATTTCCATTTCAACTTCCTCCTCAGTTAACTGTAAAAGTTTACTACATCGCGGTATTTCTGAAAATCCGGCAGTTCCCTTGAAAAGTATGTCACACTGACCGGTTTACGAGTTCACAACGTCCATAACGAGTTTGGTGGCCCAGTAAAAGCGAAAACAGATGAATCACGATGAACAGGAAGAACGAAGGTATATGGTATAACACGCAACATTTTTCGGCACTTTCTTTAAATTTAGGTAAAAAGACGATTTTGTCGGTATTAACGGTTATGCTACGTTTTCTTGCCATGAAATTGTTTAGGTTAATCATTGTGTAATCAGGTTTCACCAAGGAAAAAATGTATCATCTAAAATACATCTGATCTTAATGATACACTGCACGAGACCTACTCAACAATTAACAATTTAAGTTTAAACTGGGAAAATAACCACTAGAATCGGATATGTTTGAATGAAACTTGGAAGACGAAGAGAACTAAGCCCATTAACCCCGTTTTCATTGAAAATACCAACAATCAACCCAAATGTTGCTTTTTCTCGGCAGTTACGTTTTTTGTCAACAATTTTCTATATTATTCTGTAATAGTGATATTCCGAAACGTTGATACTCTATTCTTTTTCTACTGTTTTTTAGACGCATCAAAATGTTTGATATTTAACAACCTCATTTTTGCATCTCGTTAAAAAAACATTGGCCAGTATTTTTGAGGAAATTCACGAATATTGAAATCTGAATTTATCATGTGTTATCTATAAGCTTCAGAATTTTGTCTAGCTTCTAGTCTCATTACATAAATAATATTATTGAAGCTAACATCTTAATCTTATATTTTTGTCTTTATTACTAGAACGCTCTGTGCCTGAGTAAAATGTAATACTAATTTTAAATCCAAGAGTGCCTTGTATAATTGCCTAAACGCCGCTAGGCTTTATCCTTTACTGAGATTTAACGCTAATCATACCGTTCTCCATTCACAAGTTAGTTCATCCTACTTCTTAAGAGGTTATTGACAAGCACTAACCAGCAGACAAACAGTCCTGCAAATGATATTGTAAACAAGACCAGATGCAACGTTGACATTACGGTAAACAATTGTTGAAATTGGTACCTACTGAGCCATATGATTTAGAATCATTTGTTTGCATAGAAGCCATATGCAGGTATAGGTAACGGATAGTGTTGGTTAATAGCCCGGGAAAATATGGTTTCATATTTGTTTGAACATTGATTTGACGTTCTATAGTTTGGCTCAAAAATCCTATATATACAGTAATGGACAAAAGTATATAGACAAATTAATATTGTGGTGTATTTCTTGTTTAACTTGTTTTATTAATGCACCAATCTGTATAATAGCATAATACTCACTTATACATAAATTCATTACCCTTCAATAAAAAATTAATTGAAAAAAACTGGAACTATGAAGGACAAAAATATATAGACGAAGCAAAACAATTATAGAAAAAAGAAGCAAAGTTCATTGAATTATAGAAAACCAACCATGTTTGTGTTAATATTTTGTAACACAACCATCATTATCAATCACCGCCTGGCATCGTATCGGCATAGATTGTAGAAGTTTCTTGATATAAATTTCATCAATCTGTCTCCACTTTTGCTCTAAAGCGGCAAAAAGTTCATCCTTGTTTGAATAATGTTTATCTCGTATTTGCTTATCTAAGTATTCCAATAGATTTTCAATGGGGTTTATATCGGGAGACTGTGAAGGCCATTTGAGAACTGATATTTTTTCATCCAGAAAGAATTTCTTTGCGAGATTTGAAGTGTGCTTCGGATCATTATATTGCTGGAAGATTGATCTTAAGGGCATATTGTCCTCCATATAGGGTAACCTGACATGCTTTAGTATGTCTGTGTATACAAACTTATCCATAATGCCATATATTCTATGTAAAGGTCCCACCCCAAACCCCGAAAAGCACCCCCATAGATAAATTGTGATTCAGGGACACTCAATGCAGACTCAATTAGTGATCATCGGCTCACATACTGTGATATTTCCGATTGTTATAAAAAAATAGAGCCTAAATTTGTAACATATAGAAATCTTAATAGCATTGATATTCAAAGTTTTAAGACGCAGATTGCATCAATGCAGCTTAATGACATTTATTTCGTGAATGATGTGGATATTAAAGTCTCTATTTTTACTGGCCGTCTTCTTTATCTATTCGATCTCTACGCTCCGCTACGTACAGTACGTGTCACAAAACCTGCTGCGCCCTGGCTCACTCCTAACTTGAAAATAATTTTTCAACTCAGAGATGAGGCATTCGCTGTCTACAAGCATAACAGATCTGATCAGAATTGGGCCAGCTACAAAGATTTGAGAAATTATGCCCTTGCATCGCTTAGAAGAGAGAAAAAAGCATATACGTATGTCACGTTTCCGGAATCTTAACTCTAGTCAAGCTTGGAAACACCTGAGGAGGATGAATGTGGTAGCCCAGAAACATGTTGCGATACCTCCCAGTCTCCTTGAGCCTAACATTTTAAATAATTATTTTCTTTCAATTTTCCAGACAGCTGCAGCTGATCCAAATTTGATTGATAGTGTCTCTAACTCTTATAGCGATAGACGCCATACACCGGATGCACCTCTGTTTGCTTTTAAACTCCTTACTCAGCAAGACATCGTCAATATAATCTCTCACATTAAGTCTACGGCATGTGGCTCTGATGGTCTAACTATAAATATGGTTTGCTTATGTTTGCCTGATACCAGAGACCATATAACTCACATTATTAATGTCTGTCTCGAAACAGACCAGTTGGAAAAATGGTATTATTATTCCAATAGCTAAAACTAATCATCCAGAACAATATTCGGATCTCAGGCCAATTACCTTATTATGCTTTCTATCAAAAATACTCGAAAGAGCTGTCTACTCACAACTAGTGGAGTTTTTCGAACAAAATCACTTATTTCCTCTACATCAGTCAGGTTTCAGAGCTGGTTACAGCACTACTTCGTCTTTATTACATCTTACTGATTCCATCATTCACAATTTAGATAATCACATCAACACCGTCTTGGTACTGTTAGATTTCTCGAAAGCCTTTGATATGGTCAATCACCAGATACTACTGAGTAAGTTATCTCATTATGGAATGTCAGATATAGTTCTGAGGTTCTTTGAGTCATACTTGCTAAATCGTCAACAAACAGTGAAAACTGATCAGGGAATTTCCTCCTCTGAGCCAGTTCCTTCAGGAGTTCCTCAGGGCTCAGTATTAGGTCCCTTACTATATCTGATTTATACGATCGATCTGCAAGACTGTTTAGTCCACTGTAGTATGCAAACTTATGCAGATGATACTCAGTTAGTGTTTGGTTTCGATCCATCAAAGGTTGATGAAGTTTCTTTTAAAGTTAATTTAGATTTGGCTAACATCGGTGATTACTGTAACAAACACTGCTTGAAGATCAATCCCAATAAAACTACTGCAATGTTGTACTGTTCGAAGAACTCCTACAGTGATATGAAGCAGAGGATTTGTGTTTTTTGGATGAGACACTCATCCCTTTTGTGGATTACGCCAAGAATCTCAGTGTTACCTTGACTTAAATATGAAATTCGATCGGCATGTCTCTTTCTTATCTAGAATAACGTATTTGCGTTTGAAACTACTCTATTCTAATCGATACATCTTGAATTTTAAAACCCGAAAAAAGCTCGCTGAAAGTCTTGTGTTGTCTGTCATTTCTTACTCTCTTGTTCTGTATTACCCATGTTTAGACTACGACCACAAAAGGAAACTCCAGAAAATTCAGAACAGCTGTTGTAGGTTTATTTTTGGATTGCGCAAGTTTAGTCGCGTCTCAGATAAATTCAAAGAACTCAACTGGTTGCGAATTGATAAGTTATTTTTATATCTTTTGACCGTCTTCACGCATAAAGTTCTACTATCTAACAGACCAGCTTACCTCGCTAGCAAATTAGTTCACCGAGGTAGTTTTGTTACCAGAGCTCTTAGATTTAATGCTAATTTTAACATGCCTCCTCACATACCTCGGTCTTTGAAAGAAGTTACACCAGTAATGCTGTCAAGCATTACAATGCAGTCAACAATGGCTATCGATCCAACAGGTTGTTTCTTTTAAGAAATTAATGAAAAGTCAGCTGCTGGAGTCCATTTAGTTCAGTTTTTCTTGTGCTCGTGTGATTTTTTTTTATTTTTTTTTTATTTGACTATTTTCTACTATTTTTGTTTCAAATTTAAAACTCTCGCAATACTATCTGCATTTGTCTCATGCAATCAATGTTGTCATTCTTATGAATTGTATTTTTTTTTTTGGTATGTTATTATTTTGCTTATGTGTTTAAGTATTATTTTTTCCTGTTGTGGGGTTGAGTGTAAGAGTAGCTAAGCTGGCTAAACTTCGCCTCACTGCAGTTAATAAAGGCATTATTATTATTATTTGCTGGAAGATAATTACTCGTGTATTTTCGCAGAGCAAGTTCGAGCTTTCCCTACTCTATCAGGTTTAATTTTTTGCCACGCAAGCGAGAACCATCGGAAATATTTCACACTGGAAGTTTTTTATTTCACACGAGGAAGTAATCGCGAGAAATTTCGAAAATGTAGAATTTATGGTTTTTGGATGTTACATGATATTTACATCAAGGAAAAGCACTTATTTCTGTCGACATGTCTGTCTATCCGTCCGCTAGTCTTCTACCCCGCTATAATTTGGAAGTACGGCAGGGGTATTACGTAAACAACCTAAAAAACATCAAGAAACACCGACAAAATGTTATCTTGCAGACTAGGTAGTTTTCAGTGTGCAAATAGTTCATTCCACGTTTGCTCGCTATGATCGCTGTGTCATCAAAAGCGTCAACGACACGACACGCTCAAGCATGCATTGTTGGTTGCAGAATGCCAAGTCGTGTTTATCCCTAAGATGCGAAATAAAGAAAGTTGGTAACTAATTTCTAGCTTGGAATACATCTCAAGCAAGTGTATTTCAGATAAGAAATGAATGAAATTATCAACAACGCAGATTATTAGCACAAAAATCCTCACTACACAGCTATGCACTGCCATTTTCTTTCAGCTATAGTACACAACTTACAGCTTAGATCTCCAATAATCCCATCACTGAAGCAGATGCTACTTCACATGAGAGCGAAACATTAATAGCTGAAGCATCATGACATTTAGGCAATACGTACAACTACACAACAACAGCTAGTGCTAAGTTGACATCTTGTAGAAAAACCAGTTCTCTTCTATCGCTATGTCAACGGGCTTTGATCCTCATAGATCTCCTCCATGTGCCTGCAAGAGAGACACACTTGCCTTCAGCCTCCCATCCCGTACATGTCGAACTTCGTACATCCAGAACTGGCCGATACGACCACTCCTTCATCCCTAGGATATCGAGATTTTTCAGTTCTAGCAGTTCAAAAAAGCTTCTTTAAGCTCCTCATAGCAAACATACACCTTAGGAAAAACCATTGTTATACATGGGAAATCATTTCTTGGCAACAGCGCATCGGCTCGTCTACTTTCATCGCTATTCGTACATATTTCCTACCGTTAACGCGCGTGCCGTCGTCAAGTGCGATAAGGGATTCATGACTCACTCTGCGGTTGGGTTTTGTGTAGGAAAGGTGCGTCTTTATTTAATCCAAAATATCTTAAAAATGTACTCGCAAGAAGAAAAGTTTCAAATGATAGAATGGTACATCCAGAATAATTCAGCACGCGCGGTGGTTGAATTATTTGCGGTACGCTTCCAGATCGGCCAATTCCGTCTCACGCAACGGTTATAAATACCTACGAAAAATTCAAGAGGGTGGGCTGCTTACATAAGTGCCATAGCTGCATGCACCCTGAAGGTTCGAAACCAAAAATTAGCGAGAAAAGGGAGGAGATCGAAACTGCTGTTTGTGCCGCTGCAGAAGTATCTGAGCCATGCTCAAGCAGAAAAATTGCTGAAATGGTACCAATAGCCGATCCCACACCCAGAACAACATGAAATATTTTGCATCGCAACGGCTATCATAGCTTCAAGTTTGGAATGGTTCAAGAAATATTTCCTTTAGACAAATACCGTCGAGTGGAGTTTTGTGAAACGGTCATGGAGAAGGCGAACAGGGATGGAAGTTTTATTGGTAACATTTTGTTTACTGATGAATCCACATTCCCTCTCCACGGTCATCACAATCCTTCAGTCGTTCGGTATTGGTTTCAGGAAAATAAACACCTCAGTATTCCCGTCCGCACGCAGTATCCACAGAAACTGAATGTGTGGGCAGGAATTCTAGGTAATAACATTATCGGACCGTTCTTTATTGATGGAACTCTTACGGCTGCAAAATATTTGGCGTTACTACAGACGCAGATTGTTCCTGCAATTAGGCAGCTTGGCATTGATCTCGCTAATATTTGGTTCCAACAAGATGGATGCCCGACGCATAATGCGGCGATCGTACACACTTACCTTGAAAGTGTGTTCGGCCACCGGATTATTGGCGGTAACGGAACAATAAAATGGCCTCCTAGATCACCCGATCTAGCGCCCAATGATTTTTTCTTGTGGGGTTATGTGAAAAGTACTGTTTACACTTTCAATGAGAGAGCAGACAATTTGCAGAACCTACAGGTGAAAATTCGTTGAAGCGCTCGGGCAAATACAGCCTTCTACCCTCTTGAGAGTTCGTCAGGAGTTTTATAACCGCCTGACATACTGTTCATTGAATGAAGGAGACGTTTTTGAGCCGCAGCTGTGAAGGACCATTTGAAACATTTGTGTTCATTATTGCATTTTAGATTTCTTAGAAATATGACATATTGGTATCGGCAACTCTGCGAATGGGAGAAACAAATCGCATTTGTTGAGCGCATCCGTCTAAGCGGCAGGCGCCAGCGCCCGTTCTGCCATCTCTCTTTTATCACTCTTCTACTTTACCCCGTTGTCCGTCACACTCCGACGCTGCCAGATAGGATCCTACAATCGAGTGTCTTTCACGCACCTACATACTTTTGTATATTTCCATCTCTCTTCCTCATCATAATGTATAATAATGGTTTTTCCGAAGGTGTATATATTTTTGACCCAAGTTATTGAACGGCAAGACAAAGTCAGGCTCATCGTCTTACATTTCGATGTTAAGTCCTTCATTTCTTGAGCTATTAGCTAACGGACAATCATGGTTAATAATTAATTTTTGTTAACACTCGCACATTGTTGTTGCCTGGCTGTTAACAGTTCCACCAGAGTTACCGTTTCATTTTAAGCGTTATGAGTGTTTTGTTCAATCGCGGCTACAAGGCGCGTGAATGTTGGACAAGTCGTGCAGGAAAACGTTATCTAAGCGGTTGAGGTTGGTCTTTATTGTTGTCATAAAAATGCCATTCATTTCAGACAGAAGAGGCAATATTTCTCACGCAGCTTAGAAATTATCCCGTCTTCAGAATCCGACTCACCATAATCGCTGGATTGGGAGAGCAGGCCTCCTCGCTCGCCCGATATGAACCCCTCAGATTATACTAAGTGACATATAAATCCGAACACCCAGTTTAAATGGTTTTATTTTAATAAAATTTTGTATAAGTACTTAATGAAGCAAATTTCAAAATGATTGCACTGCTTTAAAGCCCTTTGACCTTTAATAATGTGTGGATGCACCCTGATGTGCTACGCATTCTCCAACGCGCCTAGGCATGCTTCTGATCAGGTGGTCAATGTCCTCCTGTGGTATCTCATTCCAGGCAACCACCAACTCCTCTCGAAGTGCTTCTAGAGTCTGAGGAGGACGTTGCAAATTGAGCAATCTCCAACCCATCATATCCCACACGTGCTCAATGGGGATAAGTCGGGAGATCTTGGCGGCCATGGTAACAATGTGACATCATTATGTTCTCATTCTTCGGTAAACACTTCGCATGCCAATAGGTCCTCCATTCATTTGCAATGGACCTAGTAGTGGAGAAACGGTCCCTTAAGGCCAATAATCTTAGGCGGCGATGTTCACGGTCTGTTGTTCTACGGCGGCGTCCAGTGCCCCTTGCTCTTTGCGTACGGCCTTCTCGAAGCCACCTAACCACAGTGTCTACACTTCTTTGCACTCTAACTGCAATTGCCCGAAAAGAAAGTCCAGCTTCTCGAAGTCCCACTATACGGCCCCTATCAAACTCACTAAGTTGACGAAATCGTACAGGTCTCCGTACTCTAGGCATCGTAACCGATCGTAAAGGATGTCAAGAACCAAAATTCGCCAACGTTGATTCTTTACTGCGGCTGAAATATTAATTTTTAGAGCGTTAGTGGATTAAAAAAACAGTATAAAAACTGGAATGTCCAACTGATAAGGCTGAAAATTTTTTCACTTGTTATTTACAGTAAGATAAATACATTTACCAACTTTTATTAAAATAAAACCATTTAAACTGGGTGTTCGGATTTATATGTCACTTAGTATATTTTCTCTGGGAGCACCTTAAAGTGTTGATATACAAAACTTCTGTTGAAAGTGAACTCGATTTATGGAATAGAATCACTAATTCATGTGACATCAAATTGAGTTAGCGGTGCCATCTGATCGCAGAAGGTCTAAATAATGTTTTATATCAAAAAATACGCTTCAAAAGCCGCTCAAACTCCTTCCAATAAACAACGGCTGGTTTCTAAATCCCCTAATTCCATAGGTTGGTGAAGTCCAAAAACCCGTAAATTCAGTTAGTAACAAAACCGGCTAAATCGATGATATTTAGATGTATACTTTTGAAATAACAAACAAAATGCGTGAATCCAACGAAGTGAGACTAGACAGAAGGATGGATATTATACTAAGTGACATATAAATCCGAACACCCAGTTTAAATGGTTTTATTTTAATAAAAGTTGGTGAATGTATTTATCTTACGGTAAATAACAAGTGAAAAAATTTTCAGAGTTATCAGTCTGACATTCCGGTTTTATACTGCTTTTTTTAATTCACTAACGCTCTAAAAATTAATATTTCAGCCGCAGTAAAGAATCAACGTTGGCGGATTATGGTTCTTGACATCCTTTACGATCGGTTACGATGCCTAGAGTACGGAGACCTGTACGATTTCGTCAACTTAGTGAGTTTGATAGGGGCCGTATAGTGGGACTTCGGAAGTTGGACTTTCTTTTCGGGCAATTGCAGTTAGAGTGCAAAGAAGTGTAGACACTGTGGTTAGGTGTTGTCAGGCATGGCTTCGAGAAGGCCGTACGCAAAGAGCAAGGGGCACTGGACGTCGCCGTAGAACAACAGACCGTGAAGATCGCCGCCTAAGATTATTGGCCTTAAGGGACCGTTTCTCCACTACCAGGTCCATTGCAAATGAATGGTTTGCAGAACACGGAAGACCTACTGGCATGCGAAGTGTTTACCGACGAATGAGAAGTTTTGGCTTGTTTTCATACCGGCCACACTGGGTCCTCCCTTTAACTCGAGAACACCGACATAATCGCCTTGAGTGGTGCAGACAACGGTCACTCTGGGATCAGGAATGGAACAGTATTGTCTTTAGTGACGAGTCTCGATTTTATTTAGGCATGCACGATGGTCGTGCCAGGGTTAGAAGGCGACGTGGTGAAAGGAGGAATCCACAGTTTTTTGTTGAAAGACATGTTCATCACACTGTTAGAGTTATGGTTTGGGGTGATATAGCTTATGGTTCCAGGTCACCTTTAATCTTCATCAGAGGTAACATGAACGCGCAGCGTTATACCAACGAAGTTCTAGAACCCATATTTTACCCTATCTTGACACCCTGGTAGATCCAACTTTCCAACAAGATAATGCCCGACCACATGTTGCAAGAGTCACGATAGACTTCTTTCAACATAATGATGTCACATTGTTACCATGGCCACCAAGATCTCCCGACTTATCCCCAATTGAGCACGTGTGGGATATGATGGGTAGGAGATTGCTCAATTTGCAACGTCCTCCTCAGACTCTAGAAGCACTTCGAGAGGAGTTGGTGGTTGCCTGGAATGAGATACCACAGGAGGACATTGACCACCTGATCAGAAGCATGCCTAGGCGCGTTGGAGAATGCGTAGCACATCAGGGTGCATCCACACATTATTAAAGGTCTAAGGGCTTTAAAGCAGTGCAATCATTTTGAAATTTTTATCATTTACTATTATGCTTCATTACGTACTTATACAAAATTTTATTAAAATAAAACCATTTAAACTGGGTGTTCGGATTTAGTATAGTTATTAATACTCAGTGGTTAAAAATGAATACTAAATTCAGCGTGAGTGGTCGAAGCGCCTCTTGAAATTTTATACTTTATAGTTTTATAGTTCCTCAAGAACATGTGAGTCTGGTTATTACGATGCCTAGCTTTATTTAAACAGTTAAAACTAATTGGGTGTTTAGTGCTGCCACGTCATTACGAGAGATAGTAATCTCAGTTTTCGTCAACTTTATCTATTTAAAAAATGCCTGTTAAAATTAATTGGCCGTTAAAAAACATGTCTATTACTGTCAGTTTATTGTCGCACTTTTATCCTCCAAGTCATAATTACTTCGCGCGTCTTGGTTATTGCATTTACCTTGCGTGTAGAGACTAATTAACTCATGCTACGATCTTGGGTGAAATGAAGTATTCTCTCTTTTATTGCTGCTCGCATGATATTTTACTCTTATTGTATTAACAATTATTTATAGTATCTATGATACAGTTAGAATAAGCATGTGTCTAGTTTAACTCTAAGAGAGATAAATAAAACTGTTCGTACTTTGTGCATTTAGTTTGCTCATCCCAAAAATACTGTATTTGACTCCAATTTTTGTAAATATTACAAAAAACTAACACTCATTTAGCCTCAAATATTTTAGATCGCAGGGTGAGTACGGATTATTCAAAGGCATTTAATAAAGTTCATCACAGGATACTACTTTCCAAATTGAATTTGTTTGGTTCCACTGATAACTGGATATCTTCGTTAATTTCCTATTTACATAATCGTCAGCTATTCACAATATACAATGACGTCGAGTCTTTTCGCTGAGCAGCATCTTCAGGGGTTCCACAGGGTTCAAATTTGGGACCACTGATTTTTTTGCTCTTTATTAACGGTATTAGTAGCAATATTCATTGTGGAATATTAATACTTGCCGACTACTTTGGAATTGTTCTTTGAAGTCACCGATTGTCAGTATTTTTCACTGTCCATTGTCTAATTTGAAAGATTGGCGTCGATTGGATAAGCTGCATCTGCATCTCGCTGAATACATCGTAGGACATGTACGAGCAACGAAGCGCCACATCAGTCTACAATTTCCCGTTGGTATGAAGAATTCAAACGTGGACGGGTGAGTCTTAGCGACGATCCCAGGGTAGGTGCACCAAAAACGGCAGTCAACCAGGAAAACGTCGATGCTGTGCGCAAACTCATCATTAAAGATAGACATGTGACATATCGCGAGATTGAGGCGTCCTTGAAGATCTCAAAGACCTCAATTCAACAAATTTTACATGAGGAATTAGGAGTAAGAAAATTAGTTTCTCGTTGGATACTGTTGACTGAAGAGCAGAAAGCAGCCAGGGTTAATCGGTGTCTAAAAACGCTTGACTGTTTCAATTCTGGAAACTCAAAAAATGTGTACAGCTTTGTTAGTGGTGATGAATCGTGGATTTACTGTTGTGAACCAGAAAATAAACGACAGTCGGTTGTTTGGGTGTTCCAAGGTGAAGAAAAGCCAACAAAAGTCATCCGTTCTCGGAAGAAAACGTCGAATTATTGGACCATCCTCCATATCTCCTCAGTTATTCCCATGTACAACATTTTGTGTGTGCCATACCCATTACTGAATAGCATCGAACAATTTTTTTTCTATCGTAAAAATACATATAAATGAACTCCTAAACACAATTGAAATCACAAATGACATTATCATATAATAATGGTGCATGAAAGTGATATATAGGCTTCGTCTAATTAACATACTTTTACATTTGTGTTTCAGATGATACTTCAAATACTTTTACTATCAGCGATTCAATTTCAAAACGACACAACGTAATAATGAAATAACATTGCGCTTGATTTGATATAAATGCTTGAGAAACCTTAAATTGATGCACATGATCTAGAGGTATCTCTATCACCGAATTTAGGTCATATCCGTAAATCCAAGACCGCACGTGTAACAGTTTTAATGGCTGATGTGGAAAAGTAGATGCAATGCCAAGATTTATCTAAATATCTGGCTATGAGTCACTATTTGGTGACAATCTAGGTGAGGTCCAATTCGCCAAATAGACACCGAAGTTATGTATACCCTGATGCTGAGAAGTTTCAAATAGCACAAATCAAGGAGCTCATATTTAATGACGTCCTATCTATGTATATAAATGTAATCAGACCCTTTTTTTCTTAATTCTGATCAATTATTAAATTTATTAATGACCTTATTGTAAACATGTTTGTAAACAATTGGTGCCATGGTCAGGGATTAATAACAGCTGCTAGCTGAATCCTCTCCAGGAAAATAAAAGGCATTTTATTATTATTACTATTATTATTATTATTATTATTATTATTATACAGGGTGTCCCAGAAGTCGACGTCAAGCCGAAACCGGGTGATAGGAAAAGTCATAACAGCTATCAGAAAAATATTTAAAAAAATTTTATGTCTGTGTTTTGAAAATTATAGGTCTTTGAAAAAAATATAGAAATTTCACACCCTACGGCAGTCTGTCAACTCCTGTTACTACAAATATTAACCTTTTTTGGATTTTATTTTTACAATGTAATGATGAATAATGCATCTTCAAACTGGTGTCTCAACCTTACTGCTAACTTTTCTCGTTCAGGAAAAATTGCCACTTATTTCCCAACCAAGTATTGCAAAGTAAAACTTTGCTCAACTTTAACTGGCTGTATTGGAAAAAATGTACTGCGAGAGTTTGGCAAGTAACCTTAAAAGTTGGCGCATTTAATAAGGATTCCAAAATGGTATAGCACTTAGAAGATTACACGTTAATTTATGCACAATTTTTATTTGAAGAAAAACTGATGAAAATTTTTCAAAATTTCCTAATTAAACAGCGATTATGAAAACGCACAAGGACCCTTAAGGATAACTGTTTGCACAACAGTGGGCCTCAAAATGCTGCTGATGATGATTTACCTTTACAGCAAATGCTCAAACTGTTTTCCTTCAGCCGCAAT
Source organism: Acanthoscelides obtectus (assembly GCA_963669975.1). Taxonomy (NCBI): domain Eukaryota; kingdom Metazoa; phylum Arthropoda; class Insecta; order Coleoptera; family Chrysomelidae; genus Acanthoscelides; species Acanthoscelides obtectus. The sequence goes on along the minus strand of CAVLJG010000006.1, from coordinate 99,384,164 downwards.
ACACGCTCGACATCTCTTAAAAAAGATCGGGTTATTAAATGAGCGAATTCACGGTTATTAACAAATTCAGCTGCTTCCAATAGTCTTTGCCCTAGCTCAGCTACATTTTGAATCGGCTTGAAATACACTTTTTCTTTTACAGTTCCCCAGTAAAAAAATTTAACGCATTCAAATCTGGTGACCGGGCTGGCCACGGTTTTGTACCAGACCGCCCTATCCATCTGCCTGGAAAGTTTTGATCGAGATACTCTCTCACTGAGAGTGCATAGTGCGCTGGGCAGCCATCATGCTGAAACCACATGTCCCTGTACATACCCAGCGGCACGTCCTCCAATAAATTTTCTAAATGATTTTGCAAAAAACCTAAATAAACCTCTGCAGTCAAAGTCTCTGGGAACTCAAACGGACCGATTATTTTACCATTTAAAATTCCTGTCCAATGGTTTATCTTGAAGCGATATCTTCTCTCATCAAATGTGGGTTTGCTACGTGCCACTCGTGTAAGTTATGCAGGTTCATGTACCCATCTTTCTTAAATGTGGTCTCATCTGACCATAAAATTTTTTCAAAGAACCGTGGATCTTCCCTGTGTCTTTCTAACATTGTGCGACAAAAAGCAACTCGGGGCCCATAATCCCGGGCCAGAAGAGCTTGCACACGCTATACGTGGTATGGATGGAGCACGTCTTTTTGCAAGATTCTATGGGCTGTACTTTTGGGCACACTTGTTTTTAGTTCTATTGCACGCACTGAAGTACTCGGGCCTTCTTCGACAGCTCCTAGCACCACGTCTTCGTAAGGAAGGAAATATCTTCCCTCACCGTGTGATTGGTTTGGTTGTTGGCCCTCTGAGAACAGTAAGCGGTGCACATTTGTGAACACTTGATGATCTGGATGACGAGCTGCATTCGGGTACCCCTCACAGTAAAGTCTCGCTGCAGCACTAGCGTTGCATCTGCATTCCTCATAAATGAGGTGCATGTTGGCATATTCTTGTACGGTGTACACGGACATAGCGGCACTGCACAATCACACTATCAAAGATAGTCTAAGGAAAGCAAATGTTGTTTTGAAGAGCAATTAAACAGTCCAAATCCAAATCACAAGCGATCAGTTCACGAATTCAAAATTAGTAACAGTACGAAATCAACAAGCACGAACATGTAAAGATGCGCAGTAAACGAAGGAGTACTGATCGGTATCAAAGTGTGCAATAGCAAGTAAGTGATGTGCTTCATCCATTCCACATACAGCGTGTTCAACCTCTCCTGCCCGGGATTATGAGCCCCGAGTAGCTTTTTGTCGCACAATGTTAGAAAGACACAGGAAAGATCCACAATTCTTTGAAAAAATTTTATGGTCGGATGAGACCACATTTAAGAAAGATGGGTACATGAACCTGCATAGCTTACACGAGTGGCACGTAGCAAACCCACATTTGATGAGAGAAGATAAATCTCAATATCGCTTCAAGATAAACCATTGGACAGGAATTTTAAATGGTAAAATAATCGGTCCGTTTGAGTTCCCAGAGACTTTGTCTGCTGAAGTTTATTTGGATTTTTTGAAAAATCATGTACAAAATTTATTGGTGGACGTGCCACTGAGTATTTACAGGGACATGTGGTTTCAGCATGATGGCTGCCCAGCGCACTATGCACTCTCAGTGAGAGAGATCTCGATCAAAACTTTCCAGGCAGATGGATAAGGCGGTCTGGTACAATACCGTGGCCAGCCCGATCACCTGATTTGAATCCTTTAGATTTTTTTACTGGGGAACTGTAAAAGAAAAAGTGTATTTTAAGCCAATTCAAAATGTAGCTAAGCTACGGCAAAGACTATTGGAAGCAGCTGAGTTTGTTAATAACCGTGGATTCGCTCGTTTAATAACCCGATCTTTTTTAAGAAGATGTCGAGCGTGTATTGCGGCTGAAGGAAAACAGTTTGAGCATTTGCTGTAAAGGTAAATCATCATCAGCAGCATTTTGACGCCCACTGTTGTGCAAACATTTATCCTTAAGGGTCCTTGTGCGTTTTCATAATCGCTGTTTAATTAGTAAATTTTGAAAAATTTTCATCAGTTTCTTTTCAAATAAAAATTGTGCATAAATTAACGAGTAATCTTCTAAGTGTTATACCATTTTGGAATCGTTATTAAATGCGCCAACTTTTAAGGTTACTTGCCAAACTCTCGTAGTACATTTTTTTCCAGTACAGCCAGTTAAAGTTGAGCAAAGTTTTACTTTGGAATACTTGGTTGGGAAATAAGTGGCAATTTTTCCTGAATGAGAAAAGTTGCAGTAAGGTTGAGACACCAGTTTGAAGATGCATTATTCATCATTACATTGTAAAAATAAAATCCAAAAAAAGTTAATATTGTAGTAACAGGAGTTGACAGACTGCCGTAGGGTGTGAAATTTCTATATCTTTTTCAAAGACCTATAATTTTCAAACACATACATAAATTTTTTTTAAATATTTTTCTGATAGCTGTTATGACTTTGCCTATCACCCGGTTTCGGCTTGACGTCGACTTATATAATATAATAATTCTTGTATTATACTCTTAAATATTCGCATATCATTAAGGAACACCCTGTAAACATTTTCGAAAAATTTCGCGATTACAATAAATAGAAGCATCTCCCCTTCATTGCTTGTTTGCCCTGGCATTGTCGTTTATCGATTCTGTACTATTTAATAATATATATATAACGATACTTACCAAGCAGTTCATTCCTCTTATTCTCCAGAAAATCCTCGGCGATATCGACAAAACACCGCGTATCCCGTTGCACCGCACAACCGATCAGTCTCGCGTAGATCAAATTGTACTCCCTGCCGCCCCTCGAGAGTCCCTCGACGGCACTTTTTATCAAAGCGGATGAATTCGTAGCCGCTTCCGCATCTGCACCCTCGACGAACCAGAAAAACAGTACATAGAAACTCAAACAGAGCAGGAAGAAGCAATCACTGTAGTTCCTTAACAATCTCATGGTGAATCTAGAATCGGGGGCAGTGGACCGCGGATGGTGCCTTGAACTTGTGCGAAGGCCGCGATAACCTAACAACTATTTATAAGAGAGGAAGACAGAGAGAGCGGGAGATGTTGGCGAGTAGAAGCGTGGTACCGCCGTTCGATCGCATCCGCGCGGTTGGTTCACTTTGCTACCGCGAATGTGGAACAGTGCGTCTGTCGTGCAGACGCGCATTGTGCCTGCAGATGCACCTGAGCAGACGCCGAGGCAGCTTGTCTCAGTTGAATGCTTTTGGTCCATCGTAGTTAGGTTTCAGTGTTGTATCATCGACTAGATGAGTGTTTCTATTATACTAAGTGACATATAAATCCGAACACCCAGTTTAAATGGTTTTATTTTAATAAAATTTTGTATAAGTACTTAATGAAGCATAATAAGTAAATGATAAAATTTCAAAATGATTGCACGGCTTTAAAGCCCTTTGACCTTTAATAATTTGTGGATGCACCCTGATATGCTACGCATTCTCCAACGCGCCTAGGCATGCTTCTGATCAGGTGGTCAATGTCCTCCTGTGGCATCTCATTCCAGGCAACCACCAACTCCTCTCGAAGTGCTTCTAGAGTCTGAGGAGGACGTTGCAAATTGAGCAATCTCCTACCCATCATATCCCATACGTGCTCAATTGGGGATAAGTCGGGAGATCTTGGTGACCATGGTAACAATGTGACATCATTATGTTGAAAGAAGTCTATTGTGACTCTTGCAACATGTGGTCGGGCATTATCTTGTAGGAAAGTTGGATCTGCCAAGGTGTCAAGATAGGGTAAAAGATGGGGTTCTAGAACTTCGTGGATATAACGCTGCGCGTTCATGTTACCTCTGATGAAGATTAAAGGTGACCTAGAACCATAAGCTATAGCACCCCAAACCATAACTGCAACAGTGTGATGAACATGTCTTTCAACAAAAAACTGTGGATTCCTCCTTTCACCACGTCGCCTTCTAACCCTGGCACGACCATCGTGCATGCCTAAACAAAATCGAGACTCGTCACTAAAGACAATACTGTTCCATTCCTGATCCCAGAGTGACCGTTGTCTGCACCACTCAAGGCGATTACGTCGGTGTTCTCGAGTTAAAGGGAGGACCCAGTGTGGCCGGTATGAAAACAAGCCAAAACTTCTCATTCGTCGGTAAACACTTCGCATGCCAATAGGTCTTCCGTGTTCTGCAAACCATTCATTTGCAATGGACCTGGTAGTGGAGAAACGATCCCTTAAGGCCAATAATCTTAGGCGGCGATCTTCACGGTCTGTTGTTCTACGGCGGCGTCCAGTGCCCCTTGCTCTTTGCGTACGGCCTTCTCGAAGCCATGCCTGACAACACATAACCACAGTGTCTACACTTCTTTGCACTCTAACTGTAATTGCCCGAAAAGAAAGTCCAGCTTCCCGAAGTCCCACTATACGGCCCCTATCAAACTCACTAAGTTGACGAAATCGTACAGGTCTCCACACTCTAGGCATCGTAACCGATCGTAAAGGATATCAAGAACCAAAATCCGCCAACGTTGATTCTTTACTGCGGCTGAAATATTTATTTTTAGAGCGTTAGTGAATTGAAAAAAAGCAGTATAAAAACCGGAATGTCCAACTGATAAGGCTGAAAATTTTTTCAATTGTTATTTACAGTAAGATAAATACATTCACCAACTTTTATTAAAATTTAAACTGGGTGTTCGGATTTATATGTCACTTAGTATATAAATCCGAACACCCAGTTTAAATGGTTTTATTTTAATAAAAGTTGGTGAATGTATTTCTGTAAATAACAAGTGAAAAAATTTTCAGTCTTATCAGTTGGACATTCCGGTTTTTATACTGCTTTTTTTTAATTCACTAACGCTCTAAAAATGAATATTTCAGCCGCAGTAAAGAATCAACGTTGGCGGATTTTGGTTCTTGACATCCTTTACGATCGGTTACGATGCCTAGAGTAGATTTCGTCAACTTAGTGAGTTTGATAGGGGCCGTATAGTGGGACTTTCTTTTCGGCAATTGCAGTTAGAGTGCAAAGAAGTGTAGACACTGTGGTTAGGTGTTGTCAGGCATGGCTTCGAGAAGGCCGTACGCAAAGAGCAAGGGGCACTGGACGCCGCCGTAGAACAACAGACCGTGAAGATCGCCGCCTAAGATTATTGGCCTTAAGGGATCGTTTCTCCACTACCAGGTCCATTGCAAATGAATGGTTTGCAGAACACGGAAGACCTATTGGCATGCGAAGTGTTAACCGACGAATGAGAAGTTTTGGCTTGTTTTCATACCGGCCACACTGGGTCCTCCCTTTAACTCGAGAACACCGACGTAATCGCCTTGAGTGGTGCAGACAACGGTCATTCTGGGATCAGGAATGGAACAGTATTGTCTTTAGTGACGAGTCTCGATTTTGTTTAGGCATGCACGATGATCGTGCCAGGGTTAGAAGGCGACGTGGTGAAAGGAGGAATCCACAGTTTTTTGTTGAAAGACATGTTCATCACACTGTTGGAGTTATGGTTTGGGGTGCTATAGCTTATGGTTCCAGGTCACCTTTAATCTTCATCAGAGGTAACATGAACGCGCAGCGTTATATCCACGAAGTTCTAGAATCTTTTACCCTATCTTGACACCCTGGCAGATCCAACTTTCCAACAAGATAGTGCCCGACCACAATAGACTTCTTTCAACATAATGATGTCACATTGTTACCATGGCCACCAAGATCTCCCTACTTATCCCCAATTGAGCACGTGTGGGATATGATGCGTAGGAGATTGCTCAATTTGCAACGTCCTGATCAATGATATATTTTGTGATTATAATCATAGAAATGTATTGGCGTCAAAATAATAAAAATTGCGTCAACTTTATACTTCATACGTCTTGGTAGGGTGTTTCACAGAAAAGATATGAGTCATTAGTTTCAAAATGCGAAATCTAATCGTGATTAGGTAGGTTCACTTAGGTTCTTTTTATTATTGAGTTGTGCCCCTGAAAAGGGACAATTTAAAGAAGAATGCTCAAAATACTAACCATCACGCTCTATACATTCCTGAACCCTCTCATGGCTAGACAAAACTGCAGCAATTTGCAATTTCGGCTCTCGGTATGTTACGTATTGGATTACGAGGGATGTCTTTTAAGTTTTGCATATGGAAATAAAACAAGGTAGTTTTAAATGACTTTATTGTTTTTCAAAGTATTCTCCACGAAGATTAATACACATCTACAAGCGCAACCAATTTACTCCACTCGTTTGCTGGCAGATCCAAAACGGCATTTTTGAATGCATCAACTGCTTCTTCTGGTGACTGGAACCTTCGACCACGCAGTCTGAATTTTAATTTTCGGGAAAGTAAAGAAGTCGTTAGGACTTAGATCGGGACTATATGGAGGATGGTCCAATAATTCCACGTTTTCTTCCGTTAAATACTGCCTTGTTCTTTGGGCTGTGTGCGAGCTTGCATTGTCTTGGTGGAGGATGATTCTTCTTTCGGGGTTGATTTTTCGAAACTCGGTGATGACTTTTGGCAAACAAATGGTGGTATACCAATCCGCAGTAACAGTTCTTTGCTCATTAAGAGGAATTGTTGCAAAATGACCCGCTTTTGACACAAATGTCACGCCTTTTTCGAAACACTTCGAGAACGGATGACTTTTGCTGGCTTTTCACCACCTTGAAACACCCAAAACTTAAAAGACACCCCCCTCGTATAAATCCGGTTTTTCACATCTTCTCTGGTTGTAGCTTGAGTCTGAAACCGTCCTCATAAATAAAATCAAAGCAAGTTAAGTCTGGTGAAGGCCATGGAAACAGATTTTATCTTCCAATCCACCGCTGTTGAAATACTGCATTAATAACGGTAATAGCAAAATGTGCTGGGCAACCATCCAGTTGCAAAAACAAGTTTTGCCGTGTTTCCAGTGTCACATCTTCCAACAACATCGGTAACTGATTGTTCAAAAAGTCAAGAAAGACCATTGCCATTTAGGGATTGCTCGAACAGATATGACCCAATAATTCTGCCTCCCAGTATGCTAACGCCCTTGGTGCTAAACTTCACGCAAGCAATGCGAATTTTCTGCAGACCAATAATGCATATTGTGCGGGTTGACTCTCCCGTCACTACAAAAGGTGGCTTCATCGGTTCAAAGAATTTGAAATACAAACTCTCTATTTTTGTTCCGATTTTTCTTGGCCGTTTTAGTATTATTTTTTTTTGCCGCAAGCCTCTACGATGGATAAGTTCCTAGATACAGTACCTCGCCTTTAAAAAATATATCTCGATTTCGAAATTTTTTTTAGTTACGATACTTCCTCGCCAGTTTTTTTTTTTAGGAACTAACAAAACACCTAACTGCCTTTTATCTAATTGCTGCAGTGTAGGTAAAGAAAGCAAAGCTCAGACTACAGCAATTAGTTACCACGCAAACAGACCAAACTTGATGAAAGTTTGATGGCTTGGTATACATCCAGCTTACTTATTATTGTACGTCTAATAGAATGACGGCGCGTCTTACGCTCATCAATCAAATTATATAACACCGTCACGTTTCATTCTTGCTATGTTTGTAAACATGGATGTCAGCTATGAAGGTGAAGAAGGATATAGTATGTAATATTCTTACAAAGAAATACAATAGTCTTGCGGAAACTTATAAGAGAAACAAACGACGATCGTGGGCATGTCCACAGTATGGAACATGAAGGACTGGTAACCCGAGCGACATACGTTTCTACTTATCGTCATATGCATTTATTATACTAATCATATATTTTATTTGAAACCGATAGATTATCAAGATTTGCACGCAATATTTAAATTTCTAAAATCAAATGCCTTGGGGATTGATGGAATATTTCTCTTGTTGAAACTCTGTTTTCACGTTATTTCTAGTCACATTCTAAACATTACAAACAAATGTTTTGAAGAAAAAGTATTTATCAAGTTATGGAAACGACCTTTAGTCACAGTAAAAATATTAGCGTCACTTCTTTTTCTGATTTAATACCTATAAGCGTCCTACCGATATTATAATAATATTATTACAATAATATTTATTGCCACACAGATACATCCATTTAAAGGACAATGTAATTTAATACAATTTGACGTTACAGTGTTTTTAACTAATCATAGCTCGCCCAGTTTCTGAACAAAAATGAAAAAAAAAATTAATAGCTACACCTACTCACTTACATGTCTTAAATGCTATAAATTGAATAATAGTTGAATATCTTTGATATTATCATGATGAATGTCACAATTATCAGCTATGGTGTTAAAGCTGGAGCACATAAAGTACACCGGTGACTTAATCATAACATTAGAATTTGGTGTTTTTAAGTAAAAAGCGAGAAATCTTCGGGAAATGCGGGACGGTACATGAAAATCAATTTTAGCTAATAAAGCTGAAGAATCAACACTGTACGAGTTTGTCAAGGAGTTTTAAACTATTACAAATTCTTCTCAGCTCAAGAGGATGCACTTCAAATCTGAGCAACATCGCTGATTGGGGAGTCCCACGATTGGGATAAACACCATCTAATTTGAAAGTCAAGTATTTAAGAAATCTCCCCTGTAAACTTTCAATTTCATTAGTATATATTTGGTAATATGGATGCCATACACTAGATGCATATTCCAGCTTAGAACGCACCAAGGTGCAGTATAAAGCCTTCAGTGCCGTTTCACTACCAAACGATTTACAGTTTCTTATCAAAAAAACGAGGCTTTTTATAGCGGATGATTCTATTGTACTAATATGACCTGTACTTTCTAATTTAACATTAAACAACACACCTAGATCTCTTACTTCTGAACAACGCATCAAACTGACACCTGCCAGTGTCTAATCAAAAACTATTGGATTCGTTTTCCTGCATTTGCTAACATTCAAAAATAATTTATCAGCTGAACACCATTCAAATATATGATTCAGGTCAGCTTGCAAGATCAGACAGTCATCACTGCTGTTAATCTGAGCATATATTTTTAAATCATCGGCAAACAACAGAGAAGGATAGGTTAAGCAGTTAGGGAGATCATTGATAAAATAAAGAATGAGAAGAGGGCCTAAATTTGATCCCTGCTGTACACCGGATGAGGCCGAGTAAGGTGAAGATTTGAAACCATTGTAAGAAACGTACTGATTTCTATCACGCAAGTAAGAAGAAATTAAATCTAATAAATGATTGCTAAAAACAAAATGCTGAAGTTTACTTGTGATTCTTTGCTGACCACATCCATCTGACCCCTATTATCTAAGACCTCTGTAATTTCCTGGGTGATTTCGGTTATGTGAGAAATAGTAGAGCGATTGCGCATAAATCCATGTTGCGTCTCAGATATTAGATGCGAGGTCAAAGGATAGATGTAGTTGTATACAGATATCTCAAATGCTTTACCAAAATTATCCAATATAGATATACCTCGGTAATTTTCTATTTTACTTGGGTCCCCAGCTTTAAAAATAGGGCACACTATTATCAAAATTATTATAGAAAGTGATGAATGTACAGACAAATTGTACATTCTGAAATACTGCCAGCTAAGCAGTGGGATTCAGGAAAGGGTACAATACTGCAGGAGCTTTATTAGACTTAACATCGTAAATGCTTGGGATGAAAATTTGTCGACATCATTCAATTTTATCAGCTAAATTCAAATATCATCATTTTTCTGACTCTTCAATTATTATGATCAGTAACTTCATCAGACACAGACTTCAAAAAGCTGTTATAAAAAAGAACGCATCACCAGAAACTTCAATGTTACTGGGAGTGCCCCAGGGAACAGTGCGTGAACCACTCCTTTTTATTCTTTAGATAGCTGGTAAAATATTGCGATATACAATTATTTGTCAATGATTCGTAATCGTATAATAACTTCAATAATGGCAAAATTATAGTTGCAGAAATCTAAATAAATGACGATCTAGAGGCAATTATTATGCAAAAAGTCATAACCTCCGTTTAAATCCTACAAAATGAAAAGTTGTCATATTTTCTTGATGTAGGTTAATAAAAAACTTTAGTGTGTATACACACATACGTTAGAAAGAGATAGAAGCCGCGGGTGGATAGCGAAGCCCATCACCGCGTTGCCTAGCAACGCTGACGCGGAAATCTGCCGCGTTGCCAATATGTCACACCAGTTCCTTAAATTAAGAGGCATGTTGAAAATATGCGTTAGTTCATTCTGTTCAAATAATGGTTTTACTTTGAGCGTACACATTTTTGAATTGTGAATTGCGTCAAATCTGCTTAGGATCGATTCCGGGTCGGCTCTAACGGCGCTCAATTTTAGGTCGAAATGAAAGGTAAGGTTCATCACAAATTCTGCAACATTCCATCATTGGTTCACTTGGCAACACCGCATCTCGCACATTCCAACGCAAGGTTTCCACCTCCATGATCATAGATGAGCGATTGGCAGTGATAATTAGTATTGCGTCATGGTATTGTTACATTTTGCGACAGTGAGCAATAGAAAAATGTAACAATACCTCAGGATGTGTTGATTTCATCACCATCGGTGGAAATCAAAGATAATTTTTAAATAAATTAAAACACTAAGGGCCGTATCGTCAGTCGATTCTACAATTTCTAAGACGCCTTTATGGCCTCCTTTATTTTCATAGTATTTCCTCTCTGACAGAAAGGATGGGGTATTTCTAGATTTCTACTGTCAGCGTCAGCGCTTCCCTACTGTGAGGCTGTTTTATTTTTGAATTGTAGGAAATTTCAAGCTGATATAACAGATGATATGAATAAAAGCATGAACAATTTGATGCCAATAGATATTTGTAACATAACCTCAAAATAGAGCGCTGACACGGAACAGTAGAAGACTATGAAAATCAAGGAGGCCATAAAGGCGTCCTACAACTGTAGGAACGACTGACGATACGGCCCATAGTCGCATCAAAATTGAGATAAGTAGTTCTAATCAAAATGAAAACAAAACATCAAATTAAATGTTTGAACAGACCTCGTTCTTGAGTTTGACAGAAGCCTTACCTATTAGGAAGCCTTTGCCAACATATTCTGGATGTAGACAGTCTACATCCAGCATCGGAAATGGAAGGACCTCTGAAGAAGCTTGCCACTCGTGCTAGCGAAACCTTAGGAAGAAATTCCAACCGACAACGGCCGAATCAAGACAGCAGTTTAAAAAATATATCAAGAATCTGATTTTACAGCGCCAAAGTTATAAATATATATTTCACTTCTGTTAATAAGAATAGTATTTATTCATTTATCATTAAATACTCGTATGTATAATGCGTTTGTTATATTATCAGTCTTATTGTCATCTATTTTATTCATTTTTGTATTTATTTTGTATGGGTTAAATGGAGGAATAGTTTAAGCGGAATTTCGCCCAAATAAAAAGACATTTTATTATTATTATTGTTAACACAGTTCAACAAACTAACTACTAAAACGATTTTTGTATTGTCAACTCCAGGATAATAATCATTTTCTTCATTTGATGTCAACAGGTTCTTCGATAGTATTCATTTTTGTTCACCTATCGTAGACAAGAAGGTGTAATATGAGAATGAAGTTTTGAGTATCTGGAAATGCAAAAATTAACTCATCTTAAAATCGTATGCATACTTTATTTACCTGTACAAAAATTTCCAGTGATATATGAAAGAAGTTGACTGCGTAAAATTTTATTGGCTTCTGCGTTCTCGCGATGAAAAAAATCATATCGTTCCTGAAGGAGCTGGAGAGATGGACCCACGGACTGTCGAAAATAGCTTGAGGAATCAATTCGCTCTGAAAGAGAAAATGATATATCATCAAGCTGCTCGAGATAGAGAGAAATGGGAATTTAACGTTGAAATTTGATTTAATAAGATCTTAGTATCCAATACCCAGTATCTTTCGCTCAGTCAAAACAAATCTAACAACAGCTCATAAGTCAAAATCCATCAAGCCGTTTTCTAGTGCTTCACTTGTGTTAGTCAGAGTAACTTGGTATAGTTGTAACCACCGTTCTTGTCGGTTACGTCATCAACGTCATATGAAATAAGTAAATAGATCGAATCTCGTTACCATGGCGGATCTTAATCTTCAGCGCATCTGCTGCTCTCTCCGGTACGCATGAAGTGGGTAACAGAGGACCGATGTTTTCATTATCTTCCTGGAAATACTCTAATAAATTTAGCCTTCTCCATTGATCGTATTTCCGGGCATTGTATCATTTTATATTGAAGGTTGATAACAGGACAATTTAAATTGCACGACGATGCCAAGTAAGTTGTCACTCTGACAAATATGATGAAGGGCACTCAAATCTAACGACAAAGGTTTCGAGACTAAAAAACGTATGTTTGTGAACTTACCGAACAAACGTCCACACACAGGGGTAGGTTGCATGTGTATGTATAAGGGAGATGGAGATATACATGAAAAATTGATGTTAGTTGGCTTTATAAATTATTGTCCAAAAATGTTTCCTTACAAAAACTCTGGGTCTTGAAGTTTCTTAAGATACTAGTGTACACAAGTCCCATTAACACTGTAGAGGAATTTAGAGAAAGAATAGTTGCAGCTTGTGATAGAATAAAAAACACTCCAGAGACTACTAGCTATCTACCTTCAACTAGCTCTAGAACTTTTCGTCAATTTCATTAGTTTCCCAGTCGAGAAAAATTGCTGCTGTGTAATCTAATATTTCCTGAGGTCGGCCAGATTTGTGGAGCTAATTGGTGAGATGATTCCATCATCTAACACTATTTTGCGGCCGTAATACCAAATTGACAATTGTTGACAAATTCATTCTGTCAAAGTGAACTTTATGAGAAATTGATATATGCATATGACGAAAAAGAAGAAAAATGAATGCGAAAACGAAACTCTAGAACCGAATATTCAAATTAGCGTAAGTGAAAAGAGTACCAAAGAAACTATTGTCAAAGAGAATTATTATCTTAAACAGCTTTTGGAAGAAAAGGAAAAATTTATATATCAGTTGGTAAAAGAAAACCGTAGACTACAGGAAGCATATGACTTGATTTCTGCCAACATAGTAGAGAAGGAATCCGTTGTATCTACTTTGGCTATTGTAACTGATCAACTAGAACAACTTGAGAAAAGAACGTCAGAGAATACATCATACTCACAAATTTTAAAGCAAAATACTCCTAAAATCAATAGCAACAACAAGAACAACAATGACATGAAATCCATATTAGTTACTCCCGAAAGGACCCAACATTATAATGACACCAGAAAAGACCTAACTAGTAACATTAATCTAGCAAGTATTGAAGTCAAGATAGAGAAAGTAAATAATTATAAAAACGGCGGCGTCGAAATTCAAGTTGAGTAATGTTATTACCAGCAACTCAAAAATGAACTAGAAACTAAGTTGAAGGGAAAATACAATATATCAGGAGCAAGAGAAATGAGACCGAAAATTAAGATCATAGGCTACAAAACTGAAAAAAAACATTCAGAAGCAGAAATTAAAGAAGAAATCATATCCCAGAATACATTCATTAATGAAAACGAAATCGAAATCACTTTTGTACGACACATACCATTCCGAAATTCTTATACTATATTCGCTGAAGTTTCTAGAGAGCTATATAGAGACATATTTATCAACAAGAAATCAAGAATACTACTAGGTTGGCAAAACTTATTTGTCTATGACAATAACCAGATATCGCAGTGTAGAAAATGCTTGAAGTTTGGTCACACAGACAAAAAATATAGGGGCGCGGAAATGTGCATTAAATGTGGACAAGCACATAGAAGTGAAATTTGTACTGTAAACATTTTAAAATGTTCTAACTGTATGAACTATAACGTTAAGCATAATAAGAATAATGATGTTGGTCACTCGCCCACAGACAAAAAATGCCCGTCGTATTTATATTTTCAAAAACAGTATTCATCCAGAATAATGTTTTCAGCGTTTAGTTCTTTTTACGTTTTTCGAGTTACATATCATTTGCAAAATTTTACATGGATAGTTACGTAAATAATTTTCAGGTTAATGATATCAATACAAATATTGCTCAAGACGCAAATGCTCTTAATAAATGGTTAGAATATTCTAATTTCAATGTTAGCTTATATCACATGAATATACGAAGCCTAAACCAAAATTTTGACTGTTTTAATATCTTCCTAACTACAATCAAACACAAATTTGATATAATAATATTAACAGAAACTTGGAAAATTAATGATGTATCTTTGTTCTGTTTGGAAGGTTATGATACACTTTACAATAATGGTACGTACAACCAAAATGATGGGGTGGTAGTATATGTAAGAAATGATATCAACTACAGATGTGATTTTGTTAAATTTGATGACGGTATCACAGTGTTGGATTTGATATTGAGAATTAATAACAAAACTGTAAAAGTCACATCTGTCTATCGACCACCATCATCAAACCCTTATACATTTGTAGAAAATCTTGAAAAATTTTTGTTAGATAACAAAAATGCCATACAGTCACACCACATCATAATAGGAGATATGAATATTAATATACTCCAACATACCAAATTATTAAACAAATACCTCACTGTAATGCAGAGCAATGGATTCATATCAAATATAAATTTACCAACAAGAGTAGTCAATAATAGTTCCAGTTCTTGCATTGATCATTGTTTCATCAAAAATTTTTCAAATTTCTTTCAGTACATACCGTTAATTGTTAAAAACCATATTACCGATCATTTACCCACTGTAATACTTATATCATCACCAGAAAAAAATAAAAGTAGATCCATCTCCAATAATGAAACAGTGAAATTTAGGTGTTTTGTCGATAATAAAAAACTACTTGCAAATATCAAATTAGAATCGTGGACAGCAGTGTACTGTGTGTATGTTAATGATGCTGCAAACACACTCATTGAACGCATAAAATATTTAATTAAATGTAGTACAAACAGAGTTAAAATTAAACATTTTGACAGAAGCAGGAATCCCTGGATAACTAAAGGTTTGATAAAGTCTGCCAACAAAAAAGAGGAACTATACAAAATAATGAAAGCATCGCCATGTGCAGATACCTCCCATAAATATAAAGAATATAAAAATATTTTGCTCAATCTAGTTAGAGAAGCAAACGCCAATTCTATCTAAAAAAATTACAAGATGCCAAATCTGATCCAAGAAAACTGTGGTCAGTTGTCGATGACTTAACTAACAAAGACGTTCAAGAAAAGCCAAATATTGATGAAATTAAGAATCGTGATGGAACAATATTAAGAGATAAACGACAAATATCCGATGCATTCTTAAATTTTTTCATTAATGTTGGAGAAAATTTAGCATCCAGTATTAAAAAAATGGTTTCGAACGAAAAGTTCACAAAAACCCAACTTCCCAATTCATTCTTTTAGAAAGCGTTAGTCCGATTGAAGTACAAGAAGCTGTCCTATCACTTAAAACCAAAAAAGGTCCTGGTGTAGATGGTATCAAAGCCGACCATTTAAAAATAATAGCCTACGACTTAGCCGAACCACTTTCTTTCGTCATTAATTGGTGTTTTCTAATCTGGAATTTGTCCTGATGCATTTAAAACAACTGTTATTACTCCTGTTTATAAAAGCGGTGACAGAATGGAAACATCAAATTATAGACCCATATCAGTACTATCGAATATGGCCAAAATTTTCGAAAATTACTACAAAAAAGGATATTACAATTTTTGGACAAAAACAAAATTATATGTTCTGACCAATATGGATTTAGAAAAGGAAAATCTACTACAGATGCAATTTTGGCTGCAATGGATGAAATTAACTCTAATGTCAACAAAAAGATACCTAGTATTGGTATCTTTGTTGATCTAAAAAATGCCTTTGATACGGTTAACCATGTCGAGCTTCTGAAAGTTATGGAAAGATTGGGATTTAGGGGAGCGTCACAAATCCTTTTAAAAAATTACCTTTCAAGTCGGGCACAGACTGTCAAAATCACTAACACTTACAGTAAAAAAATGTACATCAAGTGTGGTGTGCCTCAAGGAACAGTACTAGGCCC